>JAQFVV010007207.1:7500-15000 GCA_028023455.1 Epiperipatus broadwayi | reverse complement strand
CATAATAATGTCAACTCCTATTTAAACCATTATTTTGTACTGCACACATATAAGTGCAACGGATATCCACGTCAACAAGACTACACTTAGCTATGAAGGTTTTGTTTTCTTCAGTTAACGTCAGAGGGATAAACTCTCCTCACAGAATGTTTGCCATTACAGATTGGATTAAGCAAACTCTCCCACATATTCTCATATTCACTGAGACCAAGCATTCAGTGAATTCCAGTTTTAAACCAGAGCATCATTTGAACAGATTTGGTTTTTCCAAGTTCTCAATGTCTAACTACTCTGCTGCTGGAGTTGGTGTTTTTTTCCATCATACATCACCATTTCAATCATTTAATATATCATATTTGGACCAACACATGACCATATTCTCACTACATAATCATGCATTTAAAATCAATGTGATTGCACTATATCTATACAACCAACCAGCCCTCATTCATCAACTAATAAATAGTATAAACCTCCACTTGGCTACAAATCCCTACCCTACACTTCTGTTAGGGGATTTCAATATGCCATACATGGACTTTACACGCAAATATCTTCATTTCATCAATAAAAAACTTATGAGTGCGGAAGGTTTTTTTTCATCTGAGTCAATCTCCTTCTACTCTAAAAAACACTCATCACTTATAGATCTTCTTTTTTATTCACCAGAGCTTCATTTTCTAATCCAACCTACCTTAGCACCAGTTACTTTCTCAGATCATTGTTCATTAAACGTAGAAATAGAGATGGATATAAACATACAATCAGCTCTTTCTCTTACTAACACTACACGCCTTTTATTAAAAGCCAATTCACCAGAAGCCATCATATCAGAAATATATATATATTTTAAAAAAATTAATATTTTATTACTTAACCCACCGGATGCCTGGTTTGCATTTATCAACATAATCTCAGCCACTATAAAGCATTATACAGCAAAAAATCCTGCCCCAACCAAGCTGCTAGTCAAACTAGAACTGTTACATACAAAACTTCATAGCACAATTAGTAATTCATCATCAATTAACACCATACTTTCTCTCAAGCAAGAATATAAACAAACCCAGCTTACATTGGCTGATTATCTTTCGATTAAGAAAGCAAGGCATTTTTTAAAAAACACACACAATTGGACTACAGGTTATATACGATGGGCTTTGGGTTATAACCCTATTAATCCCACTCCTTCCTCTATTCTTCTGGATAATGATATACTAGCAGGTGAAAACATGATCCCATGCATACTTAAGCATTTTATGGCCAGATTTCAGCAGCAACCCAAACTAATTCTTAAACCCTTTTGCTTTGGTTTTTCTTCAACATTGCTTAACATCACAGACCAAGACATAATTGCAAAAATTAATAATATGCCAAATAGCTCACATCCCGGTTTGCATGCGATCCCAAAATTTCTACTAGCTCATCTCAGCCACTTCACAGTCCCCATAATCCGTAACATGCTTATCTTTTTATCAAAACAAATCCATAATATCTATTCACTCTATCCAGTTTCACTGGTCCCTTTCCTAAAAAACGCTCTCCGATCCTCCCCTCTTCACAATCTTAGGCCGATCTCCATGTCACCTCTCGTAATTAAAATCATGGAATCCCTGTTAAAAGACAAGATCCAGCCTATAATACTACCGCATATCTCCAAGTTTCAATTTGCCAAAAAAGGCAGCTCTATACCTGAAGCACTAACCATGTTTAGAATGCTAATTGAAGACATCAGAACTCAGAGAAGGGCTGCCCCCATTGCGGTTCAGCTTGATATAGAATCAGCTTTTGACTCTGTGCCTATTGACAACCTCTTAAGAATGCTTGAACAATTTAATATCCCCACGCCTATAATGTACATCTTGGCCAATCTGCTAGTAAATAGAAACATACAGATTACACTCAATGGAAAGATCTCACCAGAATTCACTCCATACAACTCCATACCACAAGGATCCCCTCTCAGCTCACTCTTATTTATCACATACATTAATCCTCTCTTAACTGAAATAGAAAAAACACTCCCGGGAATTCATTTAAGTAGCATAAATCATACAATTAATCACATTACCTACATGGATGACATAATTTTATTTCTTCCATCAAAAAAACTTCTACCAAAATTATACACTATTTTGGAAAAATACACATCACATTTTTCTTTAAAATTCAGCAAACAAAAAATGGCAGTTTGGTCTCTTCTCACAGGTTCTTCTGTCAATCCAATAGACACACATCCTCCTCAAAATTTTCTTGGTATTCCATTTCATCTTTCAGCAAATCAAGCCAGACTAAAAATACAGAATCAATTGATGAATTCAATATCTAAAACGATAAATTCCCTAACTAAGGCCTATTTATCACTACACAGTAAAATAACACTGATTAATATGCTTATTTTCCCCAAACTTAACTACTATGCCCCAGTCATCAAATTCACCAATGCATTTACGCGCAAAGTTTACTCTCTCTGCACTCTGCTCATTTGGAACAAAAAAGCGGTTTCCATCAGTATCAGGAATCTACAGAAACATACCAAAAACAATGGTTTGTCTTTACACAGCATCAGCACATTCTATTTTCAAAAAACCTACAATACCATTCAAAAAATCTCCACTAATTTTCAGGCTTTTCGCGCATTTATTCCCATACCTCCAACTGACACTCCACCACCTAACACAAATAAATTTACAAGTAACCTAATCAACCTATTAGTCAAAAATCAAATATTAGATGACGTTTTTCATACAAAGTTAAAATATTGGGATGCTCATCATATAATTGCAGCCTCCACATCCCTAAGCAGCCATGCTGCTGCACTATCTTTCACTAATAAATCATTGATTCAAAAATTCAGACATTGGTGGTTGGAGCCCAAGTATCTCGACTTTATAATAAAGATTAATCTTGATGCCTTACCTACCAATGCTTTTCTTGCGAATAGAATGAAGAATGCCAACCTGGATGCTTTTTGCTCCTTATGTCATAGAGATGAGGAGACTACCCAACACTTTATATTAAATTGTACAGCACTTCAAACTTATAGAGAGTTAATCTCCAGCCTGACTCAGCATAAAAATTATATTTTACCTGCCTTAATAGATGGTATTAATATTGGTTACTTTCCCACAATTAGATTATCAATATACTTACTTTTTACTCTCTGGTTTATACGATGTCATTTCGTATTCAACCCCACATCGCGTAAACTGAGATCATTGTATATAAACAAAATAAAGAAAATAAAGGACAGAGACTTCTTATTGGCCCCAATTGAAATTGTTTCTGCCACATGGAACTTGATTGATCATAATATACTAATATAAAGAAAAGAAAATCTTACCCATACTAGTTGAGTACAACTCAGCATTTGACTAAACATATCACATAACTTTTGAACAAGATATTAGCAGAAGTTGTATAGTCACCTGGGATATGACGAACTTTTTTCTATTATTATTTTGATTGTATTAACTTTTTTTCATGGTTTGTACACTTTTATACTAGTGAGCTAAATGTAACTAATTATACACAATGATGTAACTGATCTCTCAATTGTATAATTTTCCTTTATATATCGCTCTTCCGACTGAATAAAATATATTTTAAAACTAGTAGTAGTAGTAGTAGTAGTAGTAGTAGTAGTAGTAGTAGTAGTAGTAGTAGTAGTAGTAGTAGTAGTAGTAGTAGTAGTAGTAGTAGTAGTAGTAGTAGTAGTAGTAGTAGTAGTAGTAGTAGTAGTAGTAGTAGTGGTGGTGGTGGTGGTGGTGGTGGTGGTGGTGGTGGTGGTGGTGGTGGTGGTGGTGGTGGTGGTGGTGGTGGTGGTGGTGGTGGTGGTGGTGGTGGTGGTGGTGGTGGTGGTGGTGGTGGTGGTGGTGGTGGTGGTGGTGGTGGTGGTGGTGGTGGTGGTGGTGGTGGTGGTGGTGGTGGTGGTGGTGGTGGTGGTGGTGGTGGTGGTGGTGGTGGTGGTGGTGGTGGTGGTGGTGGTGGTGGTGGTGGTGGTGGTGGTGGTGGTGGTGGTGGTGGTGGTGGTGGTGGTGGTGGTGGTGGTGGTGGTGGTGGTGGTGGTGGTGGTGGTGGTGGTGGTGGTGGTGGTGGTGGTGGTGGTGGTGGTGGTGGTGGTGGTGGTGGTGGTGGTGGTGGTGGTGGTGGTGGTGGTGGTGGTGGTGGTGGTGGTGGTGGTGGTGGTGGTGGTGGTGGTGGTGGTGGTGGTGGTGGTGGTGGTGGTGGTGGTGGTGGTGGTGGTGGTGGTGGTGGTGGTGGTGGTGGTGGTGGTGGTGGTGGTGGTGGTGGTGGTGGTGGTGGTGGTGGTGGTGGTGGTGGTGGTGGTGGTGGTGGTGGTGGTGGTGGTGGTGGTGGTGGTGGTGGTGGTGGTGGTGGTGGTGGTGGTGGTGGTGGTGGTGGTGGTGGTGGTGGTGGTGGTGGTGGTGGTGGTGGTGGTGGTGGTGGTGGTGGTGGGTGAGTAGTGGTAGTAGTAGTAGTAGTAGTAGTAATAGTAGTAGTAGTAGTAGTAGTAGTAGTAGTAGTAGTAGTAGTAGTAGTAGTAGTAGTAGTAGTAGTAGTAGTAGTAGTAGTAGTAGTAGTAGTAGTAGTAGTAGTAGTAGTAGTAGTAGTAGTAGTAGTAGTAGTAGTAGTAGTAGTAGTAGTAGTAGTAGTAGTAGTAGTAGTAGTAGTAGTAGTAGTAGTAGTAGTAGTAGTAGTAGTAGTAGTAGTAGTAGTAGTAGTAGTAGTAGTAGTAGTAGTAGTAGTAGTAGTAGTAGTAGTAGTAGTAGTAGTAGTAGTAGTAGTAGTAGTAGTAGTAGTAGTAGTAGTAGTAGTAGTAGTAGTAGTAGTAGTAGTAGTAGTAGTAGTAGTAGTAGTAGTAGTAGTAGACAGTTCAAGATGGCGTCGATTCACCTTGACCGCCATGCTTCTCTCTTATAGTTTTGAGAATTTATCTACTCTTGTTTTTAGGCAAGTCCTCTAATTAGTGTTGTTATATTGTTTCATACAAGACATTGATAGCAGCTGATAACCTTTAAGGTAAGGAAACCAACTCCTTTTAATTTCTACTAGTGTTTTCTTCGATGGCCTTAAAACAGCCATTTGATAGATTCGAAATGCCTAGCTCGCTAGAGCATAACGTTAATCATAATAGTACTATGGATATTTGTTCCCAATCTAACTTTTCCCTTGCACCTCAGGATAATTCTTCAGTTTCAATTAATGATATTCACTATAATGCAAATGTTTCATCTCAAAATCCGCCAATCAAATCATTAACCTTATCATTTAATCAAAATTTAATGAGCTCTGACAAGCACATGGAAGGGCCTACAAATGACCTAATTAATTTTCCTAGATTAGAAAATAGCCTTTTTCCACCTCCCATTCAACCTACTCAAATTGTATGTGATGAAAATGTTTTCATTACTAACGAAGAAAGTTCGCGTGTACAAGCATCTAGCGCAAATGAAAAATTAATTTACAAAAATACTTACGCGAGGGCTCTGAGGAGTAATGCGAGTGACAACCGTGATTACGTTGACTCGTCAGCGCGGTCTCTCTCTGACCTTCTTGCGTTCGATAATGATTCTGATGATCAATCACGTTACAATAATATCACCCTAAATCAAAATCAAACAATCACTCCAGAGGTTTACGATTTCGTCACAAAAAAATTTAATAATTCGATTCCACAAACTCTACTAAATTCATTAAAAAATTATCAAAATCATAAATCACTAATTTTGTCTATTACTAACACCAATTGTGACTTATTCAAATTTCCCTTAGATGAACTTTATCAAACCTTAACAGAAAAAAAATTATGGAGTTACATTTATAAAGTGCTCAATCATCCAAATAACAGATATCTCGGGCTTGAATTTCATAATAAAACTCAAAGAGATATTTTTAAAAAACATATTAAACTTCTAAACTCTAAAATCATTTGCTATATTGACACTGAGCGTCCGTTATCTCTGAACGGTCAAATCAGAAACTGTTACATCGATTTCAAAGAAATTGATCTACAGCTAGCACTCAAAAAGTACGGCTTAGTATCTAACTTTAATTATGTAATAGACAGGAAAGCTGTGCTGCCAGTATTTACAAACATAGTTACGTTTAATATCTTATTAAACAAAAACATCACCCCAACGGATATTCCCACAGTGCACGAGTCCAGCAGAGGCGCATTAATTATTACATTTAAAGGCACACCACCTCAATGTTTTTACTGCAAACAGCGTACACACATAGTTAAAGATTGCCCAGTTAAGTTTTGTACCCAATGTGGTATCAAAATGAATGATTCGCATCAGTGCTCAATTCCTCCCAATGCACAACCTGCGTTTGATACCTTAATTCATGAAACAATCCAGAGACAACAACCACTGGAAGAAAGTGTCGTTGAGGAAGGTAATAAGCTTTCATTGCTAGAGGGCCCAACATCGCATGACATTAATAAAGTAATATCGCCGCACACAGACACGATGGATGCAGCATATATAAACGAGTTTGAATCAAGCAATCAATGTATCACCAATTCATCAGCTAATCCCAGTGATAATGACTCAAACAACTCAGACTCTTTTCTTCCTGTGAAGGCCAAAAAATTCAAAAAGAAAAACATAAAGAAAACTATCCCCAACCCACCCAATGACACTCAAAACATTGAAGTCTCTACTATACCTTCCACTATATCTCCTAAGTGCGTTTCAGAAACCACTATACCAGCTAAGAAAAAATTTAAATCCACTAATTCCAACTCTATACCAACAGAATTACCGCAGGACTCGCACTGGACCAGACAGCTACTTACTAAGGGCACTTCCCTTACCCCTGAGCAATTAGGTTTTTTCTCTGGGGTTGATACTCATCGCAGAAAAACCAAAAAGAAAAAAGATGCAAGCATTGAAAACACAGAAATATTATTGCAGAGTGATACTTCTACGACAGAGGTATGAAGAGCTTGTATTTATCTATGCCAATAATACTACACTTACAAGACTGATTAATAATTCAATACAGACTCTTTTGCATAATAATGTCAACTCCTATTTAAACCATTATTTTGTACTGCACACATATAAGTGCAACGGATATCCACGTCAACAAGACTACACTTAGCTATGAAGGTTTTGTTTTCTTCAGTTAACGTCAGAGGGATAAACTCTCCTCACAGAATGTTTGCCATTACAGATTGGATTAAGCAAACTCTCCCACATATTCTCATATTCACTGAGACCAAGCATTCAGTGAATTCCAGTTTTAAACCAGAGCATCATTTGAACAGATTTGGTTTTTCCAAGTTCTCAATGTCTAACTACTCTGCTGCTGGAGTTGGTGTTTTTTTCCATCATACATCACCATTTCAATCATTTAATATATCATATTTGGACCAACACATGACCATATTCTCACTACATAATCATGCATTTAAAATCAATGTGATTGCACTATATCTATACAACCAACCAGCCCTCATTCATCAACTAATAAATAGTATAAACCTCC
>JAQFVV010007207.1:0-2500 GCA_028023455.1 Epiperipatus broadwayi | reverse complement strand
GCATCTAGCGCAAATGAAAAATTAATTTACAAAAATACTTACGCGAGGGGTCTGAGGAGTAATGCGAGTGACAACCGTGATTACGTTGACTCGTCAGCGCGGTCTCTCTCTGACCTTCTTGCGTTCGATAATGATTCTGATGATCAATCACGTTACAATAATATCACCCTAAATCAAAATCAAACAATCACTCCAGAGGTTTACGATCTCGTTACAAAAAATTTAATAATTCGATTCCACAAACTCTACTAAATTCATTAAAAAATTATCAAAATCATAAATCACTAATTTTGTCTCATTACTAACATCAATTGTGACTTATTCAAATTTCCCTTAGATGAACTTTATCAAACCTTAACAGAAAAAAAATGTATGGAGTTACATTTATAAAGTGCTCAATCATCCAAATAACAGATATCTCGGACTTGAATTTCATAATAAAACTCAAAGAGATATTTTTAAAAGACTATATTAAACTTCCGATCTCTAAAATCATTTGCTATATTGACACTGAGCGTCCGTTATCTCTGAACGGTCAAATCAGAAACTGTTACATCGATTTCAAAGAAATTGATCTACAGCTAGCACTCAAAAAGTACGGCTTAGTATCTAACTTTAATTATGTAATAGACAGGAAGCTGTGCTGCCAGTATTTACAAACATAGTTACGTTTAATATCTTATTAAACAAAAACATCACCCAACGGATATTCCCACAGTGCACGAGTCCAGCAGAGGCGCATTAATTATTACATTTAAAGGCACACCACCTCAATGTTTTTACTGCAAACAAAGCGTACACACATAGTTAAAGATTGCCCAGTTAAGTTTTGCACCCAATGTGGTATCAAAATGAATGATTCGCATCAATGCTCAATTCCTCCCAATGCACCACCTGCGTTTGATACCTTAATTCATGAAACAATCCAGAGACAACAACCACTGGAAGAAAGTGTCGTTGAGGAAGGTAATAAGCTTTCATTGCTAGAGGGGCCCAACATCGCATGACATTAATAAAGTAATATCACCGCACACTAGACACGATGGATGCAGCATATATAAACGCAGTTTGAATCAAGCAATCAATGTATCACCAATTCATCAGCTAATCCCAGTGATAATGACTCAAACAACTCAGACTCTTTTCTTCCTGTGAAGGCCAAAAAATTCAAAAAGAAAAACATAAAGAGAAAACTATCCCCAACCCACCCAATGACACTCAAAACATTGAAGTCTCTACTATACCTTCACACTATATCTCCTAAGTGCGTTTCAGAAACCACTATACCAGCTAAAAAAAAATTTAAATCCACTAATTCCAACTCTATACCAACAGAATTACCGCAGGACTCGCACTGGACCAGACAGCTACTTACTAATGGCACTTCCCTTACCCCGGAGCAATTAGGTTTTTCTCTGGGGTTGATACTCATCGCAGAAAAACCAAAAAGAAAAAAGATGCAAACATTGAAAACACAGAAATATTATTGGAGAGTGATACTTCTACGACAGAGGTATGAAGAGCTTGTATTTATCTATGCCAATAATACTACACTTACAAGACTGTCTTCCGACGTCTCTTCCGATCTAATACAGACTCTTTTGCATAATAATGTCAACTCCTATTTAAACCATTATTTTGTACTGCACACATATAAGTGCAACGGATATCCACGTCAACAAGACTACACTTAGCTATGAAGGTTTTGTTTTCTTCAGTTAACGTCAGAGGGATAAACTCTCCTCACAGAATGTTTGCCATTACAGATTGGATTAAGCAAACTCTCCCACATATTCTCATATTCACTGAGACCAAGCATTCAGTGAATTCCAGTTTTAAACCAGAGCATCATTTGAACAGATTTGGTTTTTCCAAGTTCTCAATGTCTAACTACTCTGCTGCTGGAGTTGGTGTTTTTTTCCATCATACATCACCATTTCAATCATTTAATATATCATATTTGGACCAACACATGACCATATTCTCACTACATAATCATGCATTTAAAATCAATGTGATTGCACTATATCTATACAACCAACCAGCCCTCATTCATCAACTAATAAATAGTATAAACCTCCACTTGGCTACAAATCCCTACCCTACACTTCCTGTTAGGGGATTTCAATATACCATACATGGACTTTACACGCAAATATCTTCATTTCATCAATAAAAAACTTATGAGTGCGGAAGGTTTTTTTTTCATCTGAGTCAATCTCCTTCTACTCTAAAGACACTCATCACTTATAGATCTTCTTTTTATTCTCCAAGAGCTTCCATTTTCTAATCCAACCTACCTTAGCTTTCCAGTTACTTTCTCAGATCATTGTTCATTAAGCGTAGAAATAGAGATGGATATAAACATACAATCAGCTCTTTCTCTTACTAACACTACCGCCTTTATTAAAAGCCAATTCACCCAGAAGCCATCATATCAGAAATATATATATATTTAAAAAAAAATTAATATTTTATTACTTAACCCACCGGATGCCTG
>JAQFVV010007206.1:0-132293 GCA_028023455.1 Epiperipatus broadwayi | reverse complement strand
GCACTCCAGGAATCTCAAAGTGGGTAATTTTATTCAGTTGCTATATTTAATATTTTTTTTTTTTTGATGACAATGGCCAGTATGTTTTATTGTTCAAATGACATCCCCAATATTTAGATATTATTAAATCTTTAATGATGATAGTTTTAATTGTCATTGTTATAATTTTATATGGAGAAATGAGATAACTTATTTATTTCATTACTAATGTGACAGAATTAATGTTTAGGATAGTTGCAAATGGGCTATAATGTTACATTTAGTTATTGAATTATGGCAACTATCATTTCATCACTCATCTATTTATCCATACTGTGACAATGTTTACTTACTGTTACAAATAACAGATTAGATAAACATATATGTTAATAATGGATCATTTTCTATCAATTTATTATTATTTCTGTCGCAATTGTCCTTCATTCAGTTACAAATATCCATTATTTCAGTTACAAATGTCGCGCCAACTAGGGCCCGAAATAAGCCAAATAAGGGCTTGAAATACACCACATACCTGAGAGATGTGTAGTATATAATGATGACAGATGTATAGTTTGAAAAAAAAAGAATTTTTTTTGTGTAAATTTTTTTTTATATATTATTGGATACAAATATTTTGGCCTGATGTTTAGATGATGATGATTACTGTTATTGCATTTTTGATGAAGATAAATAAATAAATACAGCCATTAAACAGCTTAATTTCAATTTTTAAAATATAAAGATATCACAACTTATAATAAGTGTTAAAGTTAATAGCACTGTTTTTTTAAATATTTTGCTTATCATTGAAATAGAGCATTGCTGCTAGATAAGCATAAAAATATTAATAGCCTTGAATTGTAGAATAATAATTTTGTTCATATTTGAAAAGTTGGTGTAATAGAAAATCTATGATTTTGGAGGTTGGATTGGATATTTGATTGTTGGAGTTTGGTTGGTTGTGTTACAATTTTGATGATGGATGGAGAATTTTTGTCATTGCCTTGGGGATGTGATGTGTTCATGCCACTGGTGATTGATTTATCTCATTCACTGCTCCAACCCAGATTATAATATCAGTTATTATTTATCATGAAGCAGTTAACAGTAGGCCTGCCATGATTTCGCCTCTAAGACTCCAGAGAGAGCAAGGCATAGTTTTTTTCTGATACATAATATTTCGCCTCTAAGACTCCAGAGAGAGCAAGGCAGTATTTTGTTTTACTGATATATAATTGTTGCCTCTAAGACTTTAAAGAAAAGCAAGGCAGTATTTGACAAATTAAAGCCCCTAAGACTTGGACGCAAGCAGGGAAATGCAACAGTGTTTGCAATAAACTATTATGGGTTGTAGTAGCTTAGAGTGATTGAATTGGGGTGATCATCTGAGTGTTCATGGAACATTATATGCTTTAAGTGCGGTGATTGAATTTCTTTTATCTATCTCATGATTGTGAATTGCTAATCATTCTTTTGGCTGTCAATATCTGTCAGATCTCTAGAAGGATAGATGAGTATATGAATAACTTGAGATGTGAACTCTATTATAAATCTAGGCACATATGTTATATAAGTAATTTTTTTTTTTGCTTAGTGTATTAAAATAGAGCATAGAGAGAGTTAAGTTTTATAAAAGCATGAAAAACTAGATAAATGATGGCATAAAAAGGACACACTAATACAGAGATAGCTTTTTCTTAAATAAATGTTTTAAATAGAACTATGACCTCATACTTTATCAATCATATATAGGTAGAGAAAATAGAGTGATGATGGAGGTTAAGTTAATTAAGGGCACTTGAGATATAGATAGATTGATGGGGAGAATTATGGCTGAGAAAGAATGGTTGGAAATTTTATGGTATATGGGGATAGATAAAGGTGTTTGACTCTGGATGTATAGAAAGTCAGGGAGCAGAACATAATAGATCAAACAGAATAAAGCTGAAAATCAATTAGTAATATAAGTTTATAAATACGTATAAAAAAATAATATGGAAGGGGATAAAGAATTTGTCATGGAAGGAAAAGAGGAGGTAGAAAAGCAAGGCCCACCAGAGTGGTTGCAAGTTATACTTAGTCAGATAAATAATAAATTTGATCAACAATCACAAGAAATAAATCAGAAATTTGTTAATAAATTTGATCAACAATCACAAGAGATGAAGGAAATGAAACAAGAGATAAATCAGAAATTAGATAAACAGTCTCAGAGATTGGATACTAAAATAGATCAACAATCTCAAAAAATAGAGAATATTGAAATAGAGTTAAAAAACAAATGGCAAGAGTTTGATGACAGATGTGACATAAGATATAAGGAACTTGCCGATAAATTGACAACAAGTCAAGAAAGTTGGGAGAAAAGTTTTAGTGTTGTAAAGGAAGAGTTAGTAGCTGTACAAGAAGGATATCAGAAAATGGTCAACAAAAATGAAAGCCTTAAAATAGCTCAGAATAATTTCAAAGAAAGTGTAAGCAGTGAGATTAATACTTTAAAATTAGAGGTAGCTGCTGTACAAAAACAGTTAAAAGTAGAATGTAAAGATCTAGGGAAAAAGCAGGGTAAATCAGATCATGAGCTAAAAAAAGTACAGAAAGAGGTACAAAGTATAGGTGAGCAAATGGCAGGGACCACAAAAGAAGAGATAGAAGGTCTAAAACAAAGTGTAATAGAATTAGAAGTCAATAGCCAGAAGGATCAATTTGACTTTAATGAAAAGCTGGAAAATCAGCAGAGAATAATAGTGGAGGAAGTAAAAGAATACCTGCGTTGCCAGGAAAAAGACCTAAACCATCAATTATTAATAATGATGGAAGACAAGCTGACTGAAATAAAAGAAATGCAAGTTAAGGCAACCTCAAGTAGTGGGTCATGTAGAATACCACAAAGTTTAGGGCCCGAGATATACGAGAATAATCCTATAGGAATAGAAAGTGGGCAGATAGTAGAGAAGGGTCCCAGAAGGACAGAGGAAGAGGAAGATAGTTTAATAAATGAGGGAAGGAGTAGCCATATAGCTAAATATATACAAGTGAAAGTTTTTAGGGGTGAATATGGGGAAAATCCCATCGAATATTTGAATGGTCTTGATGAACTGTTTTCTTTGAGTCGACTAAATGACCAAGAAAAATTAGCAGTCGCGAGCAACCACCTTCATGCCTCAGCAAAAAGTTGGTGGCGTGCACTCTTTTATAGACCTGAAACATATGGGGACTTTAAGAGTATGCTACTTCAGACATTCTGGAGTGAAGAGAAACAGGATAGTCTGAAATACAAAATTAGCCAGCAAAAATATACCCCTAGAGAAGGAACTTATACTCAGTTCTTCCACAGTCAGGCTGCTACTTTAAAAATGCTTACAGCATGTCCCTTATCTGAGCCCCAAATCATTAGGATAACCAGAAGGAACTTCCCCAAACAGGTAGAGCAGGCCCTAATAGCTGCTGATGTATACTCCCTAGAAAGAGTGGCAGACATGTTAGATGCCATAGGAGCCACAGAATGTATAGCTGAAGGTTATCCTAGGAGGAAGGAGAACTAAAATTATAAAGTCTCCAGTATGAGAGTTGGAAACAACCAGCTAGGCCAACACTTTTTAGAAAAACCCAGTAAGCCACACATAGGTAGGCCTGGGAATAATTCCCATTGGCAAATGCAAAATAGACCCATAATTAATAGAAATAGGAGCCCAGTAGCCAGTTGCTCGGGAATTAGTAATAAAGTTCCACATAAGGTGCCGCAAAAGTCCATAAAGATAATGTCAAAGGCTAATCCAACAAACTAAAACGGGCCTCGATGGAATGTTCCCTACTGCGGGAGCCCATTGCTAACTTGGGGAACAAGGACAATATTTTAACTATTAATTTAGGTTGGGACACAGGTGATGATCTGGACAGTGAACCTTTGCCAGCATGTTATACTTTAGGTGGCTGTCCAGAGATCAAACTGGTCATTTTAGGAATAGCAACCAAGGCATTAGTGGACACAGGGAGCCAGGTGTCAATAATCTCTGAGGCACTGTATCATAAAATGCTAAGGGAGGATGAGGAAATTCCCAAATTCCCTATGAAGCAAACTGCTATTATATTAGCTAATGGCAAAAAGGCCAAGCTATTTACCCAGCAAGTATGGCTTACCCTACAAATAGGATCTCACTCATATGAACATGCCTTCTTGATCATGCAAGGCCTTATATATGAAGTTATATTAGGATCCGATTTTTTAAATAGGCATGGGAGTGTGATCGATTTTTATAACAAGCACATAAGATGTCAGAGTGGAGACGAAGTCCTGGAAGGAGTAATACCATTTTATCAAGCCAGCATTGCTACAATCCAAGAGGCCTCCACTCAGCAGGATGTGAGACATAAATTAAAAGGAATTGAGAGTATAGACCCTGATTTAGGAGGGAAAATGTTTCACCTTCTTTGTAAGTTCATGGAAGTGTTTTCCAGAAAGCCTGGCATTATTAAGGGGTATGTGCATCGGATCCGATTAATGAATTCAGAACCATATCAATGTAAAATATACCCCATCCCCTACCAATACAGGGCTGAAGTCAATGCCCAAGTTAGAAAAATGGTGGAATGGAATGTCATAAAAAAATGTCCATCTGCATATAACAACCCTTTGGTTATTGTCCGAAAGAAGGATAGCACTGTCAGAGTATGCTTAGATGCAAGGTTTTTAAACTGATTAACCATCCCAGAAAGGGATGTCCCTCCCACTATACAAGAGTTGCTAATCAGATTCAGAGGTAAAACTATTTTCAGTACCTTTGATCTGACTGCCAGTTATTGGCAAATCTATTTGCACCCAGAGGATCAAAAGTATACTGCATTTAGACATGAGGGTCATTCATATGTGTTTGAAAGGATGCCCTTTGGTCTTATAAATAGCAGTGCAGGCTTGATCTGATGCCTAGATAGAGTACTATCAGAAGAAGTTAAAAATGTCATCACAACATATGTTGATGATATAGTCATTGCCTCAAAGAATGCAGCAGAACATCTCCAACATCTGAATACCTTTTTAACTGAATGTGAAAAGAAAAATATAAAAAATAAATCTATCCAAGAGCACTATTGCTGTACAAGAAATACCATTTCTAGGACATCTGGTGGGAGTGGATGGAATAAAACCAAACCCTGATAAAATAAGTGCAATCTGGAACTTTCCACAGCCAGAAAATAAAAAGCAGCTAAGATCCTTCTTTGGTGTCTGCAATTTTTACCATCACTTTTATAAAAATTTTGCCTATGACACCATTTATCTATCCCAATTACTTAGAAAGGACACTAGATGGAAATGGACAGAGCACCATTCCACAGAAATGAACCTCATTAAAACTAAATTCCTTGAACAAATCATATTAGGATATCCCAACTTTGAAGCTACCTTTTATATACAAACTGATAGCAGTGGATATGGGCTGGGGGTGATCTTATTCCAGTTAGATATAGATCACAGACCACAGGTACTTTGCTTTTTTAGTCGTCTTCTGAGAGGGCCTGAATTACATTATACTACAACTGAAAAAGAAGCATTAGCAGTGGTTTGGGCCTTTCAAAACTTAAGCAGTACCTGGTGGGATTCCACATAGTGGTAATAATGGATCACAGGAGCCTAGAGTTCCTGAATAGGAGCTATTTGAACAATGAAAGGCTGATCCGATGGAGCCTATTCCTGCAACAATTCAACTACCAAATTCAATATTGTAAAGGCAAAGAAAATGTGGTTGCAGATATTCTCAGTAGGAATCCTGTGAGAATCCAACCACAACATGTAAATCTAGACCAGGCATATATAGCAGCAATAACCCTTGTTGTTGATGATTCTGTGGAAAAAGAGTTGAGTCAATTACCCCAGTTACAAAGCCAAGATCCTAAATTACAGCCAATATTGGCCTATTTGTCTAAAAAAATTAAAGGTGACGCAGTTAATAGAATGATAAACAATAAATCCATCCTCAGATATTGTATAAAACAGGATTTATTGCATTACGAGACAGTTGAACATCAGGAGACTTCATGGAGAATATACATCCCCACAAGTATTAGGGGAAAATTAATCTATTATGTTCACTGCTTGTATGGGCATTATGGACCTAGAAAAGTGGAATATGTTATTAGGAGACTATTCTACTGGCCCAATATGTATGCCTCAATACTACAACGTCTTAAGTATTGTGAAATTTGTTTAAAATCCAAGTATACTAGTCACTCATATGCGGGGATCTTGCAACCCATTATTCCTAATGAGCCAAATGATCTATTAGCTATAGATTTTTATGGGCCATTGCCACCATATAAAGGATTTAAGTATATCTTGGTTACTTATGACATCTTCTCGAAATTTGTTGCTGCATATCCTGTCTACAAAGCCAATGCATGAGGGGCAATTAAAAATTTAGAAAGTTCACAATTTACCTTAGTGGGAAAACCAAGAACTATACTAACAGACCATGCTACCTCTTTTCTCTCCAAGGAGTGGAACAACTGGTTACAGCACCAATGGATTAAACATGTCCTAAGTTCCATTCGTAACCCACAATCCAACCCCTGTGAAAGAGTCATGAGGGAGTTGGGTAGATTGCTAAGGGTTTACTTGGAGGGCCATCATAAGAATTGGGTTAAACAATTAGGCAAAGTGGTTGGGTATATTAATATCACCCAAAATGAATCCACAAAATTTGCCCCAACTCACCTACATTATGGAAAGAGAGAACCAAACCTTATAAAGACTCCACTACCCAGCATAAAGGAGGAAGAAATAAGTAGAGAAACACTAGTGGAAAGAGCAAGAAACAATATGCAAGGGATGGCTAAAAACCGGATTGCTAGAGGTCCAAAGAAACCCACTCAATTCAATGTAGGCGATCATGTCCTTGTTAAAACTCCTCATGTTAGCGACCCGCAGAAACATAAATTCAAAAAATTTTACAACATGTATGACGGGCCATTCCATATCAAGGAAAGAAAAGGGGAAAATGCATTTGTACTGGAATCATCAGAAGGAGTAAAAGGCACATGTAATGTACGTAGCCTAAAGCCAATGGCACTCCTGACCTAAGCAATTCTTTACATTTAAAAATTTTTTTTTTTGTTTGGGAGTGAGGCAAATGTAGATATATGACTCATTTCACATACATACATTATATTATTATAATTAAAAAAATATATATTATTCTTTATATATATATATAGATTCTATGTGTACGTATATTATATGTGTAATATATAGTTGATAAATTAATAAGTGGTGAATGAGTATAATGTTGTAAGAAATGATATTTTAATATGTTATTTTTCTTATTAAATAATTAATATATTCAGTTATTTAGTTTTATTTTTGGTTAAAATAAAGCAGATCAGAAAGAAAGTGTCAAATAAAGTGATCTAGATAAGAGATTGGGATTTGAAAATGTACACGTGCAAAAGAGTGTGAAAGAATAAGAACGTCTGTATAAACACAAAAATACTTTTACACCTATTGCTGGTGACTATAGATTGCCAGCTTTATTGTTTGTTATCTGTATCTAAGGTTATTTTTATAAAGGGGTTGCTTTGATGTAATAAAGTGTGATTATTAATTTTCTTGTAAAATCGCGATAGTACATCAACTTGTCAAACTCTGATTTTTTGTCTTTTATCTCAAGATAAGATATGCAGGTGGTCAGTTTCTTTGACCAAAGATTGGCAATATAAATGATTGAAACAATGTTTTAGGACACTCAGTATCATTATTATTAAGGAGAGATGTAATTATTAAACAGAGATGTAACTCTCACTCATTTTTTTCCTCGTTATTAATGTTGATAAGAAAAAAAAAAGGAAAGTAGGCGATTTGATTTTTTTTTTACTCTTTAAAAATTGAACAAGGGAAAAGAAGGAAAAGACTCTTGTATAAAGTCAAAATAGATGAAGATAATCGGATATACAAGTAATCTCCAGAAATATTAATATTGAAAAAGAGGGGAAATGGAACAAAATTGAATTTATAAGAAGTGGTTATTGACAATTCTATGAAATGAGATTAACATTTTTTTCTGAGTATAATAACATGACTCTGCATTGCTAAACCACTTTTTTCTGCTTCCTGATTAATACAGAATGAGTTTAAATCACTAATCTACTGTGGTCTCATATACCAATCAAATAATAACCAACAAAATGAAAGAGTTTGAAGCCAACCACACAAGCTATATGAAATTCTTCTTTTCTTGCTCCTGGTCTATTAAAGGCTCATTACCTTTGGATGAATGGAGAAGAGGAAGGAAGAGGAAGAGAAAATGTATAAATTCCATATATAGCCAAGTTTGAAGCCATGAATCAAATTTTGTTAAAGTTTACCTCAGTCATCTAAAGTGTCTACAGTGATTATTTTTTTAAAAAAATGGGAGAGACAAGCAAATCCACCAGTACATACTTATTAAAAAGTATTTATAATAGCTCTTTTTAAAATGGTAGAAGGAAGCCAATCAATAATAAATAATTTTAGAATTAAAGAAACAAGCAAGTCAATTGATTCATGTTTATCTTAACAGTATCTGCAATAACTTTCTTTTTTATGGAGCAAAGACAAGCAGTCTGAAAATTCAAACTCAGGACATTTATAAGAAGTGAAAGTGATCGGGTAACTATGAACTTTCTTTAACAGATTTTTATTCTTACTTATTAAAAGTAAACCTTAATTTACTGGTCAAAGCAATTTTCTTTTTTGATACAGAAACATTAAAGACTTGTTTATCTATAGTTATTTGCAATATCTCACAACATAGCACAAACATAGTTTAAATCTTTAAACTTAAATTTTTCATTATTTTTTTTTATTATTTTTTTTTATTATATATTGTAATGTTGAAATGTTTTTTTTTTTTTAATTGTTCTTCAGTTGTTAATGATAATGAGCAACCTATAAATATATGCATTTATAATGTTTTTTTTTTTTTTATTTTATCTTGTTGCATATTAAAATTAATATCCTGTATTTATTTTCTTTTGCTAAAAGGTTGCAAAAAATATTTTTATATATGTAATTTGTGGGTATACATTTTAAACATATATGTTAACATTACCGAATGTGTGCATGTGTAACTGCTTATACAAACATGTCAAGGAATAGGTTATATATAAATAGTTTAGGTATGAGAAATTATAGAGCAAGGCTTACATATGAATGGAAGTGAAATAAAACACACAGGATACATATGAAATTTATTTTATGATATAATAAGTTAGGAAAGACTTAAGTAGGCATTCCACAAAATGTATTTTTTTTAAGCCAGCTTATTTTAAAATATCAAGAAATGACAAACCTATATATTAAGTTTATTTGCTTGAGCTTATATAAATTTTTTATATTAATTTTTGTATTGAATTAATGTAGTAATAAGCCATTTATTTAATTATTGATTTGATTTTAAAGAAAGAAAGAAAGAGTAATAGTATTAATAAAATATAATTATATACATCTTAATTGGTTTTCCGAGTTCTTATTATAAAAAATATTGTTGTGTTTTTCTTGTCTTGATTCTATCATTTTAATTTATCATCATTGCTCGCAGTTATTAATTATTATCATTCATAAATATTGAGCAATCACTTGCTAATATTAAGCGCTGGCAAAATGTTAAGTAAACTAGAATGTTGATTTACATGGGTATTTAAGGTTTATGCTTGATAATAACCAAATTTTAATAATTATAGTTTAATAGTAGAAAAGCTAAAAATTATGTGGTGTCCATGAATTTTGATCATCCTCATCAAAGATAGATATCGTGTTATTGATTAAAATGTTTCAAATAATATTATATAAGAGTTATGATTGCCATCATCATCATTAATAAATTATAATCACTCAATCTAACGTTTAACAGAATTAATATCTTTTAATAAATAGGGGTTTATTAAAAGTTGAATATTATGCAAAGAGATTGTTGAATATTATGCAAAGAGATTAATGATGATCATTCATCATCACTAGTATTATTAAATCCTTCTCTTAACTATAAAAGTATTTTAGTAAATAACTATAAACTTATATAAATGCTAGTGAATGTAATATTTAAATCTTAGTTTGAAATAGGATAATTTTTAATAAATGCTTATGAGTTTATAAAGTTAAATTTATTGTTGTGAGTTTATTAATAAGCTATGGCTGGTATCATCACTATCACTATTATTATCATTATTATTATGATATCACTATTATTATCATTCATCATTATTATCATCATCATTATTACCTTTATATTATGAAAAATAATATAGTTAAATGGCCATCAATATCAATAATGGTCTTCACATGTTTGTTTGGAAGCCATTAATAGGATTATACATGTCTGTTCATCAATATACGTAAATGAGCTAGCAATGTCTATAAGAATCTTTAATCTATAATATAAATTTTGGTAATATTGGGATCTTGTAATTTTATCGATATAGATAAAATGTAATAATGTCATTTTTTCATTAGTCATCCAAGTCACGTGTGATAAAATTTACTGAATGAGTTTAAACTCAGTACACTCTAGACAGATATTTATCTAGATTTGAAACAATCTGGTGGCGCTCATGGGAAAACACATATACTTAGCTAAACTGAATAAATAATTATATAATTCCTTTCCAACTTCATAATATTAACTTTATATAATATATAATTTATAAGTTGTCATGAATAGCACCAGTGAGTGCATGTGACCATGATTGGTACTATATGGTTGGAAAGAAGAATAGGAAGGATTCTTTGTTAAAAGAACCTAGTAGGGGAGATAAGCATAATGCACTCCAGGAATGTCAAAGTAGGTAATTTTATTCAGTTGCTATATTTAATATTCTTTTATTTGATGACAATGGCCAGTATGTTTTATTGTTCAAATGACATCCCCAATATTTAGATATTATTAAATCTTTAATGATGATAGTTTTAATTGTCATTGTTATTATTTTATATGGAGAAATGAGATAACTTATTTATTTCATTACTAATGTGACAGAATTAATGTTTAGGATAGTTGCAAACGGGCTATAATGTTACATTTAGTTATTGAATTATGGTAACTATCATTTCATCACTCATCTATTTATCTATACTGTGACAATGTTTACTTACTGTTACAAATAACAGATTAGATAAACATATATGTTAATAATGGATCATTTTCTATCAATTTATTATTATTTAAATGTCCTTCATTCAGTTACAAATATCCATTATTTCAGTTACAATATATATATATATATATATATATATATATATATATATATATATATATATATATATATATATATATATATATATATATATATATATATATATAAAGCTTAGAATTTAATGATAACTAGCATAGTAATTTATAGCCTAGGTTTGTTATAACTTCTGGGCTAGGGTAATATAATTTATTAACAAGTAAATTACCTTGTGGTATTCGTAGATATATATGACATAGTCGGGAATTGTCTTTGGTTTGTTCTCTCCATAGACCATGTTCCCCAGACCCATTGATATTGAGCTAGTCTGGATGCGCTACCCTAGATATATACAGATACAGAACCCTTATTTATGTTTTCAGTGAGTATAATTCTTATCAAAGTGTAAGATTGTCATTTGAGATGGGATTTAAACCATGCTCATAAATATACTTACTTGACGCTGCGGTAGAGATTGTATACGTGCATAAATAATGCAACAATAATATGGGTAGACGCTTACAATATATATATATATATATATATATATATATTGTCTCTCTCTCTCTCTATATATATATATATATATAGAGAGAGAGAGAGAGAGAGAGAGAATAAATTATTTCCACTGTAGTCATGTTACACTGTGATATGATTTCTATATTTCATAGTTCATTGTGCAAAACTGTTCCTTTATATATGCATAGTGACTAAGTCATAGCACACTCCAGCCTTAATGAAAAGCGTGGACTTTTATTCTTGGGCCATTATCACTGCTACAATATATTCATTTGTGTATTATTTCCTTACAGGTGTATCTTTACTTGAAGGGAGAATTATTAGATAGTATCTATACTGTTGGTAACATTGTTAGATTGATTTAAAAACTTATTTACTTACAGCACCTAATAGTTATAGTGTGACTTGCTGTATTGATGTACAAGATTTGGTTTTGCTTTGCACAGCTCACTTAATAACTCAATGATAATTATAGATTTAAATTAAGTTAGTAATAACACAATACCTTAATTATTTCATGATAAACAATTTGCAGCCATTTCCATCTGACAGCTAAAGCATAGCTTCGCTGGAATGGTAAGAAAAATAAATATTACTTTGGTTGGGAACATTGATTATGCTCAATATGTGTGCAAGTTCAAATTCAATTGATAGGATAGTTATTTTTTAATATGTAATGCTTAAAATATTTGTGTATGACAGTTAGGGTAGGCATACATTCTATAGAGTTGATATATATATATATATATATATATATATATATATATATATATATATATATATATATATATATATATATATATATATATATATATATATATATATATATATATATATATATATTCTAACCTAATAAATATCTTCTGTTTATTCTGTAATTATTTATTAGTTTAGTTTGCACTAATTTTTCAGGTTGGAAATTAAGGCAACCAAAATAAAGCAACATATCCATTAATTTGCCAATATGATCTAAAATACTTTTCATATAATACAATTGTACATTCAATTCTCTTAAGCCATGCCACGATTGTAATAACAACAATAATTGATCACTTATTAATTTAAAGAATAATTATAATAATATTAATCTCAGGGTTCTTTGTTTCATGTAAGGAAATGCTTGGCTGTATTGTGTTGTCGCATATGACTGGCATTCTGGTTGGCTATAGGAAACATTTATTTTACTTAAATTCAATGTGTCTTCATCTCTCATATCAACTGCTATATTATTTAAAGAGATGATAATTCTATTCAATAATGACTTTTAATTTTGAATAACACAGCCCTTTTTTCCAGAATCTCAGTCAAAATAATAAAAAGACAATGGTGCTTTTTGTGTCCTTCCATCATCCATGACAACCCGATCATATAACTAAGATTTATTACTTAGACAATTTAACTAAATGGGAATGGAATAATGTGCAACCAAAGTTAATGGTTTGGAAAAAAAAATTCATTTTTTTTTTTTTTTTTTTTACACAAAGGTGAATGTTTAGTCTTAAGTTTTCAACTCCATAAATAATTATCATTAAACTAAAATATAATGACATATTCCGATCTGCTTAACTTTATTTATCTGGTATATTAAGTTTTTAAGGGTTTGAAATGATTTCGGACTCAAGAAAAGGTTTTGCAAATATTGTGCAAACACTTATATTTAGCATATAAAAACAAAAAAATGAATCTACAACAAATTTTAACAAGACGATAATTTATTATTATCATAAAAAAATATATGAACATTTATTCAATAATCCCATAGTAATACAAAAATATAAAATATAACTGATATTAATCTGTGTACTCTTTTGGTTATGGACTAGAGGTTACTACTTCTCCTGTATGCAATCATATGGATTGATTAACTACAAGTACATTTCATTACCAATACATTAATTATTAAATTTTGGTAACCTTGTAGAAGCTTTTATTCAAAATTATTGAGTAACTATTTTTTTTAATGATTAATCCAATCATCTGCAATATGCAAAATATTAAATTTATTTCTAATACATTTTCTTTATTTATGGTCTTTAATGGGATAACCTATTCTAATTATAGGCCAGTTATCAGAAGTCACATTTACCTTCTTACGTTTAACTTAATGCTAACTTAAGTTATGATACAAATTTTATTCTTACATATAATTTTAAATATGAGTATTATTTAATTATTAACCAGAATTAAATATTGCATTTGAATATTCTTTCAGTAAATAAGCGTTTTAAATTATGCAATTTTAATTACTTTCTCCATTGATTTACTTGTCAAATACTAGCAATATTTAGCAGCACAATACAGATATTGATCTTAGTTACTAACGCACTAGTTATACTAAAGTGGTTCTTGAGTAACTAACACTAACCTTTATCTTGCCCGAACTTTTAAAATTAAGCACAATAATCAACACCTTCCATGGTGGAGCTATCTTTATTTTCACATGAGGAATATGGAATAACCACGAAGGTCTGTAGAGTAATCTACTACATTAAAATATTTTGGTGGTTTCTTGCCTCTTACTTGGGCATACAACGAACACACACCAAATACAATCCTCTCCTGGGATTTAAACGAATGAAGCATACTAAATGCTAGATAAATTCTTGATCGTCCTATCTATGAGAATCGATCACTTGGGCTATAAACATACCCAAACATTATATTTAAAATCTTCCTCTCATGGAAAACAAAGCTTTTGGGGAGATCATTTTTTATCCCACAAAATAAATACATTATAATTATTACCTATGCGAATATTAAGAATATACCAATGCTATATCTGGGCAGGATAAGTAAATACACTGATTATAATAAACTTATGTTACCGTGTATACTTTGATCAACATCTGAAATCAATGGACATCATAGAATAAAAGTATAATAATTTTAATTTTAATAAAGGAACATTCAAAAATAGTTGGTAGCATACTATCTTAAACTAAATAAAGTGGATGTGTTAATTAAAAATAATTAGGAATAAATTCCTCAATTAATACAGTATAAATTCGTTTCAAAACTTTAACAAAAAATATTTTGTTATAGCATTTTTTTTTTTTAGTTACTTCTGATAATTTTCAATATTTATTTTACCCCTTAAATATCTAAATATTTTTCTTTTATGTATCTAACATACAAAATTTCTACCTACAATTGTATGTAATAATTAAAACATATTTTATAGATTTTTTTCTTTCATGTTAAATATCACCTTAACCTATAATAATTATATTAAAACATACCTTTGTCATTACAAGGCTATTAAATATCCCTTGACCATACAGACTTTAACCTATGTGATATAACAAAAAATACATATCATTTATAACTTAGTTTTAAACAATCATTAATTAACAAGTGCATATTCTCTCATTAGAAAATGTTTTTCTGTTGAGCAATTGGTCCAGGTGAAGAGCTTTATTCAGTTGTATTTCATGAAGCAAGTTTTAAAACAATAAACGCATGGTATTATTTTCTTTAAATAAAAGTTTTCTCTTATTTTGTGCATTTAATAAATTAGGTAAAGAAAAATATCGCAGAATTGAAGATTAATTCTTACTTGAATTAAACTGCTACAATTTTGGGATCCATAGAAAATAAAATATACATATTCTAACATAACAAACAGTTGACGATAGATGATAAACATACACAATTTTTTTTTATTATTTTTTTATTGACGATACATACAATTCATATTAGCTAGCTTACTTATGGACGGAAATGCACAATTTTTCCGAGATTATTCTGATAATAACTGCAGCTGATTTACATGTATAGGAAGTTTTAATAACTCCAACTGATGTGTAATATAATATATCATTTATTTTTATCATTAAGTCACTAAGATATTTGGTTTTGTTCATACTTTAGGAATTATAAATTTTTTTAATGGTAACTTCTCCGTAAGAATGCCCCTATATAACTCTTCCTATATTTACTCTGAGAAAGTTTATATTTTTTTCCAAAAAAAAATATACAGGTGCATAATTTAATCTTATTTATCATTATTATTATTTCCAGACAATTCTTGGTGAATAAAACATAATTTAACGTATGTAACTACATTACTTGTAAAGGCAGACAATATTTAGAAAGAGCGCGAAAATGTTTCTAGTTGATATTCCTTGGTTTCAAAATATTTCTTTCAATTATTTTTTTTTTCTTTCTATACCAAGAAAATATCAATAAATGACATAAAGTTAATAAATAATTAATCTTTTCTTGGAAATCGCTTCTTGTCCTTAATTTAGATATAATATAATTTTTCGTGACTCTTTTAGTTACATCTGTCATTTTTGAACTTTAGCGGGAGACAATAAACTTTTAAGTATAAAAGATCTTTAAATAGGTAGATGGCAAAGAAAATCAGGATATCTTATCAAAAAATTTTAGCCACACATTATATTATTAAAATTTTACTTTGATTACATTTATTTCTGCAAAATAAAATGAAAAAAATTGAGTTACCAAATTTCAGCACTGTTCCTTCCTTGAAAACTAAAAGCAGACTATCTCTTTTTTCAAAAAAAAATAATCTTGATTATCTAATTGGCTGTCCTGTTTTGTTGTTATTTTTTTTTTACTTTAGCGACCTCTTACAGAAAAATAATCATTTGATTATAACATAAACAAAAGAAAAGAAAAACTTATTACAATCATATAGTTTTCACTATTATTTACCTGGATTACAAAGTAATTTGACAATATAAAAAAAATAATAATAAATACATTAAATTAACAATCAGTGATGTATAATTCTTTAAACATTATTTTTTTTTTACAAAAAGAAATTACCAGAAGTTATTGTGCTTTATGATAAGACACTCATCCACTCTCCCCTCTACCCATCCAAAATCAATTACTGTTTAGCTTTTATACCATATTAATTTGCTCTAATTATTAATATCTCAATTAAATTATTCATGTTCTCTCTTTAAAAATGACATTGAGTTATTAAATCTATTAGTTATTCACCCAAAACATGCCAAAGTGAGTGAATAGCATACTTTATTAATCAATTATTACTATTGTTATTTTATCTTTTTATTTCTTTAAAGAATAGCATTAATTTCCTGCAGAAATAATGCCAAGTAAACCAAGTGTCAATAACACTAGGTTACAATTCTCCCACCGTTATAATAAATAAAAAATAAAATAATATATGCATTTTTAACACTTCTTATGTTATTACTAAGTTTATATCCTACTTCTTTCTTATGTCAATAAATACAGTTTTAAGGATTTAATTTTTCTTGGGATATGGTAGTAAGCTTCGTGCATTATAGGTACCTCTTGTTCCATCAGGGGTTGAGACCAAAAAGGCATTATCACCCACTTGTTTCACAATTTCATAGGGGCCTTCATAAAGATACATGAATTTTCTAAACATATGTTTCCGGAGATTACTCACATGGGGAGTTCTAATTAAAACAAAATCATGGACTTTAAAAGGATGTGGACTGGTTTTGGAATAACGAGTGCGTTTATCACCCATCTTTTTAAGGTTAATTCTGGCCAGTAATTGGTCATGTTCCACATTATGGTGTTCCCCATATGGTTAAAAATAGGGCCCCAAAGTGAGGAACATTCCTGCGAGGTCCTTTTTAATTTAATGCCCCGCTACTTTTACTACCTTTTATATTTTTCTTTGGTATTGTTGGGATACCACTAGTAGAAGGCTAATTCTCATTCAGAATTCTACTCTTAACTGTTGGCCTACTGAGGTGGCTATTCTGTCTACCATAGGGATTCGTCCTATAATATCCTTTTTCTCTCACTAACTTCCTCCTTCCCATATGTGACCTATCTGAGAAATTGATATTACTCACCATCGGATGGGTGTCTCTATTTACCTTAATTCTATTATCAATATTCCTATCGCTGGTCTCTAACGAATCTAAAGTTTCTTCTACCTCTTCTATGGTAAGTCTGTCAGCAGAAATCAAGATCTGCTCTATATGCTTCAGCAGATTATGGCGAATTATTCAAACAATTTGTGTCTCAGATAAAGGATAAGCTGTCAAGGTTTTCAATTTGACGGCCTGACTCCTGAAAAACTGAGTATAACTACCCTTATTTGCATGATATCTTTCCTGAGATATCTGATATCTCAGATTATCTTGGCGTTCTTCCCCCCAAAAACTGGCTAACATAATATATTTGAAGTCTCCATATGTTTCTGGTTTAATAAATAATGATTGCCACCAATCTTTAGATGCTGCACACAAATGGTTAGCGGCAATAGAAATCTTTTCTATCTCAGATAAATGACATAAGGTGAATAACTCCTCCAGATTCTGGAGATACTCGTGTGGATTCTCCAGATATTCACCTCTAAAAATTTTGTTTTTAAGAATTTTAAGGCCATGGAGCTATTACTTTCTGGCTCTAGCATGACTTTACTTCTAGCCTCATTTAATGGATCGTATATTGATTCTACTGAACTAATTACCGTATGTAACTCAGAGATTACTTGGTTATTATGACCATTATTTGTTTCCTTTACTTGAGTTTCAGATAAACCTTTACTTTGAACATTTTTTTTACTTTTTGTAAAATTATCCCTATTACAGTCTATAGCTTGCATTCGACTCTCTAATTCTAACTTATAGTTCTGCCATTCACAGTCCATTCGCTTTGAACTATCTTTTAAACCCATCTGTTGTTCCAATTGGTTAATAGTTTCATCTTTATCTATCCCGAATTTATCTTCTAACCTTTAATAGACTTTACTCTCACACTGAGTCATTAATTCCCCTATTTCATCTTGGAGATTATTATGTAATAGCTGTGCATTACTCTTTATTATATCATTAAAATTTTCTACTCTTCCCATAACTTGACTTAGCTCACTTTCTAGATTTTGATTAATCTCACATTGGGTTAACTCTTGAGTTTCTAGTTTAGCTATTAATCTGGTAATCTGGCTCTGACATCCTTTCACTACATTGTCAGGTTCTAGAGTTATATTTTTAACTTCCTCTTTCAAATTACTAACTTCACTTCTAGCACTGTCTAATTCTCCCTTAATAGATTCAACTCTATCCTGAACTTCTCTTTGAAATACTACTGTTTCCTTTTGATAAATTCTTATTTCCTGTACTTCATTGTTTAATACAATATATTGACTTTTAAAGTCCTGCTGGATAGCCTCAATCATATTTTCTGCCCTTTCAGAATTTATTTCGATCTCTTTCCTTATTCTTATTTCCAGCTTTTCAGAGGCCAATATTGATTCTTCTACATGATTTCTCAAATCTTCCCTTAAGTCCTTTATCTCCTGTACTTGATTGTCTAATTTAATATCTAAATTTTGTATCTGACTTTTTAATTCACTTTTTAATTCACTATTTGAGTTTTGGGTCTGACTTTTTAATTCAATTTTTAATTCACTATTTGAGTTTTGGATCTGACTTTTTAATTCACTATTTGACTTTTCTAATTTACTATTTGAGTTTTGGATCTGACTTTTTAATTCACTATTTGATTTTTCTAATTTTTTCAAGAATTCCTCCAATGTATTTCTCATTAATTGATCTGGCTCATTTTCACGTTTTCCCTTTATTATTGTGGCTTCTTCTGGGTTAGCTATATCCAAATCTTCCCCTTCCTCTTTTAATTCTACACTAAAATATGGATTCTGTGTATCAGGGGATTGTAACTCTTGGTGTCCTCCAAAATCCTCAGAAATACTATGATTATCTTTGTTTTCACTCATATTAAAATTCTAACTCTTTTAGTATTTAACAGTACTGAAATATTAGCAATGAACTATTAATAAATTTATCGATAAGAAATTATTGACAAGACATCCTGCCTCCATGCCTCTCCTACCAAAAACAATCTATACCAAAAACTATGCTCTGACATTTAATATCCCTAAAGTTCCAACATTAACTACTAAATATGCTCTTTTTTTTCTTCATATGCTTCTTGGTCCATATAAATCTCATTAGATATTATGTAATATAGCATAAGTGCCAATCACAAGACCAGACAAACAGATCACCATAAATGATAAAATCATTACAGTGTTTTATGGAATTGCCTACAGACTACAACATCATAAACTAACAACTTAATTATTTATTTTTCAGTGGCAAAAGATTAGATCATATAATAGATATTCACATAATATCTTATAGCTAAACAATTTGTTATTGGCAAATATTTTTAATCAATGAATAACTAATCCATTCAAGTGTAAACAATATTAATATTGACTTCAAGAAAAGTTTACCAAATTCATTGTGGCCAGCTATAGCCATCGAAGGCCCCTGTAGTTGGGCGACCATTTCTAACCTAATAAAATAACCTCTGTTTATTCTGTAATTATTTATTAGTTTTGTTTGCACTAATTTTTCAGGTTGGAAATTAAGGCAACCAAAATAAAGCAACATATCCATTAATTTGCCAATATGATCTAAAATACTTTTCATATAATTCATTTGTACATTCAATTCTCTTAAGCCATGCCACGATTGTAATAACAACAATAATTGGTTACTTATTAATTTAAAGAATAATTATAATAATATTAATCTCAGGGTTCTTTGTTTCATGTAAGGTAATGCTCGGTGGAATTGTGTTGTCGCATATGACTGGCATTCTGGTTGGCTATAGGAAACATTTATTTTACTTAAATTCAATGTGTCTTCATCTCTCATATCAACTGCTATATTATTTAAAGAGATAATAATTCTATTCAATAATGACATATAATTTTGAATAACACAGCCCTTTTTTCCAGAATCTCCGTCAGAATAATAAAAAGACAAGGGTGCTTTTTGTGTCCTTCCATCATCCATGACAACACGACCATATAACTAAGATTTATTACTTAGACAATTTTAACTAAATGGGAATGGAATAATGTGCAACCAAAGTAAATGGTTTGGAAAAAAAAATTCATTTTTTTTTTTTTTTACACAAAGGTGAATGTTTAGTCTTAAGTTTTCAACTCCATAAATAATTATCATTAAACTAAAATATAATGACATATTCCGATCTGCTTAACTTTATTTATCTGGTATATTAAGTTTTTAAGGGTTTGAAATGATTTTGGACTCAAGAAAAGGTTTTGCAAATATTGTGCAAACACTTATATTTAGCATATAAAAACAAAAAAAATGAATCTATAACAAATTTTAACAAGACTATAATTTATTATTATCACAAAAAAATATATGTACATTTATTCAATAATCCCATAGTAATACAAAAATATAAAATATAACTGATATTAATCTGTATACTCTTTTGGTTATGGACTAGAGGTTACTACTTCTCCTGTATGCAATCATATGGATTGATTAACTACAAGTACATTTCATTAGCAATACATTAATTATTAAATTTTGGTAACCTTGTAGAAGCTTTTATTCAAAATTATTGACTAACTATTTTTTTTTAATGATTAATCTAATCATCTGCAATAAGCAAAATATTAAATTTATTTCTAATACATTTTCTTTATTTATGGTCTTTAATGGGATAACCTATTCTAATTATAGGCCAGTTATCAGAAGTCACATTTACCTTCTTACGTTTAACTTAATGCTAACTTAAGTTATGATACAAATTTTATTCTTACATATAATTTTAAATATGAGTATTATTTAATTATTAACCAGAATTAAATATTGCATTTGAATATTCTTTCAGTAAATAAGCGTTTTAAATTATGCAATTTTAATTACTTTCTCCATTGATTTACTTGTCAAATACTAGCAATATTTAGCAGCACAATACAGATATTGATCTTAGTTACTAACGCACTAGTTATACTAAAGTGGTTCTTGAGTAACTAACACTAACCTTTATCTTGCCCGAACTTTTAAAATTAAGCACAATCATCAACACCTTCCATGGTGGAGCTATCTTTATTTTCACATGAGGAATATGGAATAACCACGAAGGTCTGTAGAGTAATCTACTACATTAAAATATTTTGGTGGTTTCTTGCCTCTTACTTGGGCATACAACGAACACACACCAAATACAATCCTCTCCTGGGATTTAAACGAATGAAGCATACTAAATGCTAGATAAATTCTTGATCGTCCTATCTATGAGAATCGATCACTTGGGCTATAAACATACCCAAACATTATATTTAAAATCTTCCTCTCATGGAAAACAAAGCTTTTGGGGAGATCATTTTTTATCCCACAAAATAAATACATTACAATTATTACCTATGCGAATATTAAGAATATACCAATGCTTTATCTGGGCAGGATAAGTAAATACACTGATTATAATAAACTTATGTTACCGTGTATACTTTGATCAACATCTGAAATCAATGGACATCATAGAATAAAAGTATAATAATTTTAATTTTAATAAAGGAACATTCAAAAATAGTTGGTAGCATACTATCTTAAACTAAATAAAGTGGATGTATTAATTAAAAATAATTAGGAATAAATTCCTCAATTAATACAGTATAAATTCGTTTCAAAACTTTAACAAGAAATATTTTGTTATAGCATTTTTTTTTTTAGTTACTTCTGATAATTTTCAATATTTATTTTACCCCTTAAATATCTAAATATTTTTCTTTTATGTATCTAACATACAAAATTTCTACCTACAATTGTATGTAATAATTAAAACATATTTTATAGATTTTTTTTCTTTCATGTTAAATATCACCTTAACCTATAATAATTATATTAAAACATACCTTTGTCACTACAAGGCTATTAAATATCCCTTGACCATACAGACTTTAACCTATGTGATATAACAAAAAATACATATCATTTATAACTTAGTTTTAAACAATCATTAATAAACAAGTGCATATTCTCTCATTAGAAAATGTTTTTCTGTTGAGCAATTTGTCTAGGTGAAGAGCTTTATCCAGTCGTATTTCACGAAGCAAGTTTTAAAACAATAAATGCATGGTATTATTTCCTTTAAATAAAAGTTTTCTCTTATTTTGTGCGTTTAATAAATTAGGTAATGAAAAATATCGCAGAATAGAAGATTAATTCTTACTTGAATTAAACTGCTACAATTTTGGGATCCATAGAAAATAAAATATACATATTCTAACATAACGAACAGTTGATGATAGATCATAAACATACACAATTTTTTTTTATTGACGATAAATACAATTCATATTAGCTAGCTTACTTATGGACGGAAATGCGCAATTTTTCCGAGATTATTCTGATAATAACTGCAGCTGATTTACATGTATAGGAAGTTTTAATAACTCCAACTGATGTGTAATATAATATATCATTTATTTTTATCATTAAGTCACTAAGATATTTTGTTTTGTTCATACTTTAGGAATTATAATTTTTTTTTAACGGTAACTTCTCCGTAAGAATGCCCGTATATAACTCTTCCTATATTTACTCTGAGAAAGTTTATATTTTTTTCCAAAAAAAAAATATACAGGTCCATAATTTAATCTTATTTATCATTATTATTATTTCCAGACAATTCTTGGTGAATAAAACATATTTTAACGTATGTAACTACATTACTTGTAAAGGCAGACAATATTTAGAAAGAGCGCGAAAATGTTTCTAGTTGATTTTCCTTGGTTTCAAAATATTTCTTTCAATTATTATTATTTTTTTCTTTCTATACCAAGAAAATATCAATAAATGACATAAAGTTAATAAATAATTAATCTTTTCTTGGAAATCGCTTCTTTTCCTTAATTTAGATATAATATAATTTTTCGTGACTATTTTAGTTACATCTGTCATTTTAGAACTTTAGCGCGAGACAATAAACTTTTAAGTATAAAAGGTATTTAAATATGTAGATGGCAAAGAAAATCAGGATATCTTATCAAAAAATTTTAGCCACACATTATATTATTAAAATTTTACTTTGATTACATTTATTTCTGCAAAATAAAATGAAAAAATTGAGTTACCAAATTTCAGCACTGTTCCTTCCTTGAAAACTAAAAGCAGACTATCTCTTTTTTCAAAAAAAAAAAAATCTCGATTATGTAATTGGCTGTCCTGTTTTATTGTTATTTTTTTTTTTTTTACTTTAGCGACCTCTTACAGAAAAATAATCATTTGATTATAACATAAACAAAAGAAAGGAAAAACTTATTACAATCATATAGTTTTCAGTATTATTTATCTGGATTACAAAGTAATTTGACAATATAAAAAAATAATAATAAATACATTAAATTAACAATCAGTGATGTATAATTCTTTAAACATTATTTTTTTTTTACAAAAAGAAATTACCAGAACTTATTGTGCTTCATGATAAGACGCTCATCCACTCTCCCCTCTACCCATCCAAAATCAATTACTGTTTAGCTTTTATACCATATTAATTTGCTCTAATTATTAATATCTCAATTAAATTATTCATGTTCTCTCTTTAAAAATGACATTGAGTTATTAAATCTATTAGTTATTCACCCAAAACATGCCAAAGTGAGTGAATAGCATACTTTATTAATCAATTATTACTATTGTTATTTTATCTTTTTATTTCTTTAAAGAATAGCATTAATTTCCTGCAGAAATAATGCCAAGTAAACCAAGTGTCAATAACACTAGGTTACAATATATATATATATATATATATATATATATATATATATATATATAACCTAGTGTTATTGACACTGGCTATATATATATATATATATATATATAATATATTCAAAACAATACAATAATTAATACAGTAACAATATTTTAAACAAACAAATATATACAAATTTAATAGAAGTACTTTCAACTATCTATGTAGTCGTTGTCAACTAGATTCAAATTGTATTAGAAAAAAAACGTTACAAATGTAAACAAAAAGTAATACATCATACATCAATTTTCCCACAATTCATTAATTTTTATATTGGCGGCCTGTCTGTTTATCAACTGTTGCTTTTCACTTTTTATTAACACGGCTTCTTTAATTTTGCGTTTATTATTATTTTTTTCAATACATAGAATCTTAACTTTGTTAAAATCAAAATCAAAACCATAATTACATGTTACATTATGATCAAAAAATACTGATGGTGATACATCATCATTTCTAACATTCTCTTGTCTTGATTTTTGCACTCGTTTATATAACAACAAATGCTCCTTTGATCTTATCTCCAATGTACATCGAGATTCCCCAATATATGCCTTTCCACAAACACATAGCCATTTATATATTGCACAACTTTGATTTAAAATACTACACCTATTTTTTGAATTATTTATTAATCTATTTAAATTAGGAGTAGTATAAAATGCAACTCGACATATATTTTTATATATCTGTTTTATAAATTTCACTTGTTCATTACAAATAAATGGTATTGATATCCAAGTATATTTTATCTTATCAATATCTATAGCATCTAAAATATTTCTATTAGTATTAAACTTAGCAACAATATTATAAATTAATTTATGATCATATCCAACATTTAACAAATCCATAATAAATACATTTATGTTACTTATTTTATCAGAACTATATTTATACATAGTTCTTATAAAATAAGTAACATAAATGTATTTATTATGGATTTGTTAAATGTTGGATATGATCATAAATTAATTTATAATATTGTTGCTAAGTTTAATAATAATAGAAATATTTTAGATGCTATAGATATTGATAAGATAAAATAGACTTGGATATCAATACCATTTATTTGTAATGAACAAGTGAAATTTATAAAACAGATATATAAAAATATATGTCGAGTTGCATTTTATACTACTTCTAATTTAAATAGATTAATAAATAATTCAAAAAATAGGTGTAGTATTTTAAATCAAAGTTGTGCAATATATAAATGGCTATGTGTTTGTGGAAAGGCATATATTGGGGAATCTCGATGTACATTGGAGAAAAGATCAAATGAGCATTTGCTGTTATATAAACGAGTGCAAAAATCAAGACAAGAGAATGTTAGAAATGATGATGTATCACCATCAGTATTTTTTGATCATAATGTAACATGTAATTATGGTTTTGATTTTGATTTTAATAAAGTTAAGATTTTGTGTATTGAAAGAAATAATAATAAACGCAAAATTAAAGAAGCTATGTTAATAAAAAGTGAAAAGCAACAGTTGATAAACAGACAGGCCGCCAATATAAAAATTAATGAATTGTGGGAAAATTGATGTATGACGTATTACTTTTTGTTTACATTTGTAACGTTTTTTTCTAATACAATTTGAATCTAGTTGACAACGACTACATAGATAGTTGAAAGTACTTCTATTAAATTGGTATTTATTTGTTTGTTTAAAATATTGTTGCTGTATTAATTATTGTATTGTTTATATATATTTTATTATAATTGGAATACAGACATTGATTAATAATTTATTTATATATATATATATATATAATAATTTCCATATGCCCTGTATAAATCGTTAAATCGTATATATATATATATATATATATACGATTTAACAGGGCATATGGAAATTATTATACGTAATGCTTAGTTTATGAGTGTATTTTTTTAGTTAAAAGATTTCTATTGACCAATTTTGTTAACCATATGTTAAGAAATATAATTTAGATTTGAAGTTTATGAAAATTATAGTTAAATGTAAAATTAAAATACTTAATAGTTGTTTATTATTACCTCAGATATATTTTCTTAGTGCACTTATAGTCTTAGTAGTATATTTGTCAGTTAGCATAAGATTATAATTTTATTTATAATGAGACATTTATTTTTATTTTTTATTTTAGTTTAATTTAAATGGAGACAAGCTACAAAGATCTGTAAATACTGCAATATCTGTTGATATTTTTTCTGTTAATAAAGTCTTGTAATTTATTAAAATTTTGTCGGTGTAATAATGTTTTGGATCTCACAATTTTCAAAAATTCAATGACGTTCAAATCCTATCATATATCGATATTTCCATACTGAAATCAATTCATACTTTCATATAATTATAATTACTACACAACATAGTATATGGAGTAGTATTTTTATTCAAATTTAAAGAGATAATGGGGTTCTTATAACGTAATCGGGCTTGGCCACTTGATAGTGTTCTGGCTCACCAAAACACCTAACAAATCTGTTTAGAAGGCCTGAGTTACAGCTATAGAGAGCATCTATGTTTGTCTTAGCCATTAGAAGGCCATTGATGATGACATAACACAGAAATAATACAGCCTATTTTTTCTTCGTCAAAGTTACTGTGAATCCATACACTTATCTTTCATGTACAGTTTGATATATGTGAGTGTAGTTTGATTAGTCAAATTTTACAATATACATTACACAGACTTTGTATTTGTAATGAATTTAAGAAACCTGACTTTATTTTAATTTTCCAAATGGCCACACACCCTTATTTAGATAAAGTGTAATGTGTATAAGCTTGTCGAGGGTATGTCAAAATGAATTTGGCTGAGTTCGCGTGCAAAATCTCGTTTTCACATGAAATACCATGTAGTTCATAAAATGGCTGGTGATCGCATAACATTTTCCACAGTTGCTGAAAACAGAAGCTGAGTATTTCTGCTGTCCAATAAAAATATACATGATTTTTTGTAAATTTCATAGAAAGCACATACTATAAACCTGTTTAATAAGTAAAGAAGACATTTATATGTATTTGTTGTTGTTTAAAAAAGTTTGAGTTTCTTTCTTTTGTCCGACTACAGTTACGATTTGAATATTTTTTATTTTAGCATTACAAACAACAGAACACTAACCCTAACCCTAAAACTAACGCTAAAACTAACCTAAACATAACCCTAAAACTAACCTAAAACTAACCCTAAACCTAACCCTCAAACTAATCCTAAACCTAACCATAAAACTAACCCTAACCTTACACATTTGATTTGTTATGTAGAAAGCAATAATTAAGTGAAAGTCATCGCTAAATAGACATCACAAAAAAAGTTCTAGCAATAAATCAATTAACAACTAAAAAAAAGAAATGATGATAATTTGTCCAAAAACAGAGGTTTAAAAATTAAAAAAAAGGTTGTTGTTTACTAAATACAAAATTAAAAAGGCATGAGAAAAAAGTTATAGCAATCAATAAATTAAAAACCAAAAAAACCCAGCTATTTACAAGTCACGTGGCCTCAAAAACCGTACATTGTATTGTTTTTGACTGTCAACAATGCCATCAAGTGGCCAAGCTCGATTACATTATAATTACTCATAAAGGTTTATACACTCCAAACTCATATCACAAAAAAAATGTCCATTTATACAATGACTTTTTTAACAATAAAATAACGTTTACCATACTTGGAAAAACTATGGTATATTGTTGGATGCTGTGGGTGGACGTATAATATGTTTCTCCAGTCGCAGTCTTCCCATATTTATGCAGTTGATATTTGTTATTTAATATTTTTTTATATTAATATGAAATGGGGAGAATGATATAACTCACACTATAGTTAACTATTATTTTCATTTCTGTGATAGTATTCCTAAAACGATAATAAGTTATATTGGTATCTGAGTTTTTATACCCCATTGTTCTAAATCCCTAACATCTTAGCATAAATAAAATTAAAATATATATTGAACCATATCTGCCAAATAATTTCCATATCAATTATGTTTAAATACCTTTTATAATAACTTTTGGAATCTAAACTTTAATAAACATATAATTAAGCTCAATACATAACTTCTGTATTATTTTATATAATCAATACAAAGGGAATGAACCATCACTTCAGAGTTATGAGGATATTTAGTTGCTTATTGTAATTATTATTTTGTAGGAGTAGTTAAATATCATATAAAATTCCTTATCATATTTAAGCACAGAATATTAACATAAATTTGTTATATTAATTTGTCAAGAGATGAACCTCAGATAATTATCATTATTATTTCTATTATTATGATTAGTATTTTGATTTCTATTATTGGTAATGTTAGCGTTATTTTGGGAGATTGTTATTAATTAATATTTTAGTAAGGAAATATTAAATAATTTATTATTTTAGTCAATAATTTATTAATTATGTTTAGGTGTATTTTATATAATAGTTTTATTATAGTAATTTGGTGGGAGTAATGATCTTATGCCATTAAGAGTATATAGTGTGAAATGTAATCTCAATGTTTTTAACTAGTGTACCTTACTGAATGATTCATGTTAGGAATTTTATAATTATATTTATCATTTTGGCAGAGTTAGTTAGTATTTAGATTTATTGTAAATGAGTAAATTAAGTAGTATAGGTTAGAGCAATACTTAGTTATTTAAATATCAAGTGCAATGAGATTTTATTATTATAAGATTATCTTGAATTACTAAAAGAAAATATTGTTTTATTGAATATTATATTGTGAGATAATCTGTACGTTGTACTATTTTAATAGTTACAATTTATGTAACTTAATTTTAATACATTGTTATCTAAGTTAGCAGGATTATTTTGTTCAGTGGGATTCCATTAAGGAAGGGTATTAATGAAAGATAACCAATTTAATTCTAAAATTATATTTCACAAATATATGTGAATTGTAGATATTTCATAAATTTAATTGGTTAAAACCTATCTAACCAACATTGCTTTACATACCTATATAAAATAATGAATAGATTGTTGTCATCGATTAATTATGATCAATTTATGCTAACTTTGTTTCTGTTTCTGACATGTAACATTGACTCAATTCCGTTGTATAGCAACTGGGTGATAGCCAATCATGGAAGGAATCTGGAATAGTCCACTTCTGAATGCTGGGTAAGATATGACATTTTCCAAAAAAAAAAAAAAAAATATTAACAGGACCAAAAATATCTAACCAAATACAAGAATAAATATACATGTGACAAAAACTTTTCAATATAATTTTCATTACATGATTATTTTATAAATCCCCCAAATGTAGCCTCCACCCTTTTGCCTATTTGTTAAGTTAGCTCAAAGGAAGAATGAAAAAAAGGAACTAAAGACTTACCAATGTAATTTGATTTATAATTTTCTTAATTTTAGTTATTCATAATTTTTGTAAAAAAATAAAATTACATTTTTTCAGACAATTCACTCTACGGAAGAGTAAATTATTTGTTTATAACCACATTCATCAGGACAAATAAAAGTGTCACAAATAAAGCTGACAATACTAAGAAATTTGAATTATTTTTGCATTCATTAATACTCAATTTTCTTGCTTTCTTCACATTATGCAAAGACTATTTTAACATTTCTAGTTCAACATAGTACTCGTTTAGTATATATTTAATAATGGAATTAAATCTATATATCTACTTTTTATACCTTTTAAACCAGTAAATCGATGTTATGTGTATACTGTATTCAGTATGAGCATATAAACACATGACCACATAAACAGTAATTAAGAAATTTATAATAGAATTTATTAAACATGTTATAACATTCAGCTTTGTAATGTAACAAATTTTGCATTGATAATTTTTTTAATATATATATATATATATATATTACAGTCAAATATCAGCTTATATATGAGCAAATCTGAAGTACTGGCAAAGAAAGTGTGATGATGGAATAGTCACTTTAAATTGCAATATATAATGTCTGAATGAATGACATCAGTGAATTTATCTAGAATTTACTAAACGTCATTCCAACTGAAACATAATAATATGTAAATAAGCATTTATTTTATATAGCGTATGTAAACAATTGTATTACAGTCAAATATCAGCGTTTCACTCTAATTGTGCATACACTTTGCGAGTGTTAATAATAATAAATGAATACTTTCTCACCAATACAAGATATAGTATTTATGCAGGAATAAAAGGAATTTCTTATTCCTAAGACTCAAACGCTTATATATGAGCAAATCTGAAGTACTGGCAAAGAAAGCATGATGTTGGAACAGTCATGCTTTCTTTGCCAGTACATCAGATTTGCTCATATATAAGCGTTTGAGTCATAGGAATTAAGAGATGCATTTTATTCCTGCATAAATACTATATCTTGTATTGGTGAGAAAGTATTCATTTATTATTATTAACACTTGCAAAGCATATGCACAATTAGTGTGAAAGGCTGATATTTGACTGTAATACAATTGTTTATATACACTTTATAAAATAAATGCTTATTTACATATTATTAAGTTTCAGTTGGAATGACGTTTAGTAAATTCTAGATAATTTCACCAACGTCATTCATTCAGACATTATATATAGTAATTTAAAGTGACTTTTCCATCATCACACTTTCTTTGCCAGTACTTCAGATTTTCTCATATATAAGCATTTGAGTTGTAGGAATAAGAGATTTCTTTTATTCCTGCATAAATACTATATCTTGTATTGTTGAGAAAGTATTCATTTATTATTATTAACACTCATAAAGCATATGCACAATTAGTGTGAAAGGCTGATATTTGATTTGACTGTAATACAATTGTTTACATACGCTATATCAAATAAATGCTTATTTAATATATATATATATATAAGTACTTAAATAACAAAAACATATTGAAGGTCATATGCACAATAAAATATATTATTGTTTTACATAAATGTAGAACATGTGATTTGTTTATTTAATAAAAAAAATAGTTTGTTAAATTATATTGGATGACAATAATCCTTTGTTAAAATAAAACAAAATGATATAAATATCCATTGCATTGTTAATGTTAATATAGACACAGAAACAATTCCAAAGAAATGAAAAACATTTTATTTCCTTTAAAAAAGTATTTTTTTTAATCTTATCTTACATAATGGACACATTAGATTAACGACTCCATTGTATATGTTGATGTTAACTATTATGGAGTCATTTGGGATAAACTCATTTATTTATTAGTTATATATAAATTTCCTGATGTTAACATTTACTCAGTATAGACGTCTTTATTCTGGTTGTCAGACTAATATCATTATGCAACTTTTTTATTACAATACTCAATTCATTATCACATGGTACATTTGTAAATAAATGTCAAGAAGACAATTTGACAAACTAAAATTCTCATAATTATTGTGATACAATAATTTACTATTAAATTTTAAGATGTGTATATTTCTTATCTGATGCCAAATTTTAGTGTTCTATTATCTTTAAATATTTTATTGTCATTTGACAAATCATTTTATAATTGTTTTTAGACATTGCTTATTATTTGCTAATTTTTAAATGTGAATATTTATTTAGTCAGTTTTCTCAGTGATTATTTGTTATCTTAACATCGTTCAGCTTGATATATGCCATAAAACATTAGATTTTATTTGATATTGTTGGTTTATTGTGCTTTGTGGGATGGAGATGTATGCCCCATTTATCACATATTCCACAAGTTGATAGTGCTTTATATCTCATGATGTTATCACATATTATTTTGATACTTAGCTCTCTGGAAAGGATCATCCCTTCGGTGAGTTTTCTATTTTTTTATACTGAGACTAAGTCCACAAATACTCTTTTTCTTTAGATATAGGAATTTGAAGTTACCATATTTGTTTATGATGTTTTGCTATGCATAGGCAATGTTTTGTCTATCCCACATCATGGTATATTTTTTAACCATTGTAGGTGATGTTATTTGTGTGTTAGATATGATATGAAAATAATAAGTTAGTTATTGAAGAGCTTAGTTATCGAGGTTGCACTTTGTTTATTGCTAGGTTAAGTATGACCAATATTGGGCTGCTGTGTTGTTCTAGTTATCCACAAGCAAACCAACAACATATTTATAATTTATGTGTTTGGTATTTGGCGCATGAGATAATATTCAATACCTATCTTCAGTGTATTTGTTTTCAACATCTGGAGCACTCTGCTGGTGCATGTGTAATTTATTTAATACTAGATATTATTATTATTATTATTATTATTATTATTATTATTATTATTATTATTATTATTATTATTATTATTATTATTATTATTATTATTATTATTATTATTATTATTATTATTATTATTATTATTATTATTATTATTATTATTATTATTATTATTATTATTATTATTATTATTATTATTATTATTATTATTATTATTATTATTATTATTATGTGGAAAGTAACTCAGTGTAATATGTGTGTAGATAACTTCTGATGAAAGATTTATATTTTATTTAAAACTAAAATAGTACCAGACAATATTACTTTATTTGTCTGAATCTGAACATTATCAGTATACCAGCTTCCATATTTAAACCCAGTCAGAGTAAAATTTACATTAACAGTATTTCAAACTTTATGGAAGGGTATTGTTAGTTTTAACCTGACTATCGTATGTTTTAATTAAATTATGTTGTTCAGCTATGACTTGAGCTATTGTTATTTTTTTAAACCCAACTTTGTTAAATGGGATAAGTTAGCTAATATTGAAATTCAGATAAACTAGCCAATACCTCCATTGAGTGTATTTTGGTTAAATAATACATCCTAATATGTGTGTTTAAAAGTATTTGACCATTTGTTACTAAGGTTAGAACATGCTACTTATCCTACCAAATAATGTAACAGTGCCTATGTTTGGCAAATGATTTCAACTTTGTTGTAAATAAATTGTTGTTCATGTTGCTTATCAAATGTTAATAAATGTATTTTTTCTTGTCATAGCATCTTCTTGAAGGTCAACCACAACTACTTGGTTGCAAGTCAGCTGTGCTGACCTCTCCACTAACAATGCTTGACTAATAAATGTATTTGTTGTTATTTAAAATTCAGTTTCTATTTTTCTATATGCATTTGACTTGAGTTCATAATATTCACAATTTTAACTATTCTGACTTCAAAAGAAATCTGAATAACTGATAATTAATTCATGCAAATACAAATCTAACTTTTTTTTTTCAAATGGTGAAAATCGTTTTTTATGAATGCATCAATTTCAAAAATTGGGAGTGTACTAAAGTGAAATGAACATTTATTTGATATTGCTTAAGATTATTTAGACTATTTTTTCCAGACTGCACACTGTTGATTTCTTTATTTAAAATTAAACGGAACACTAATCATTTTTGATTATGTAAATGACACTGTCAATGGACTTAGTACAAAGACATAAAAATATTATTTTATCTCTACTATTATGAATGATATCCTGAATAAAATTCTATGACTATTCTAAATTTTGTATATATTATTTATGCAATTGTTTAGCAAATTAAATTACTCTTTGGGTAATTATTGGTACAAGATATTAGGAATAATTTGCTTATGAGAGATGTATATGTATCCTGCAGTATACTATGTTGAAATCATTTTTATTGGTGACACAATATTTTAGTAGAACTTCTAAAAATTACATCATTATTATTACTTCATCAAATATTGATTCATTTGTTTAGATTCTGATTGTGGTGGTGCCAAAATAAACTTGTGATTATTTTTCATGTACCAGTAGAAATGTACCTTATATTGACACTCTGCATGAGTAGAGTAACCTAGAACATGCTATTATTCAATTTGCTGACTAATAAGTTATTATTTAAAACATTTGAAATGAAGATTCATAGATTATGTTACTTTAAGACAAATAATTTTATCTCAGATAATATATTTTGATGGAGAGATGTTTAGATTTTAAAGTGTCCTATAAGCATGTGTGAAGTTTTATCTCTTCCTCATCTATTATAATTATGTACTGTATAATATGCAGTTTTATTATTGCTTTAAAAATTTCCCTTTTTCTCAATAAAAGTCTCTGGAATATTCATTTAAAAATTATATATAACTACTAATGTGCAATGCCCATAAGATACCTTTAGTGTGATAGATATATAATAAGAGTCCCTTCATGTACTCCCATAGATTATGTTGCTCCCTTCACTCCTCACTTATTTCCTATGTTACAATATATGTATATGGGTAATACTAATGTATTAATTAATTATAAATCTAATCAATATTTTTATTTATTATACACTGATAAATAAACAGGAGAAAAAAGATATGCTCCATTGTAGAAATGTTAAAACAAATACTTTAATTATAGATTTTTCTTTTGTATTGAATTAGAATTTAATTGCACTGAAATATTAACAATCAAAGATATTATAAACCCAGACAAAAATATAAGATATTAAATTAAAATAATAAAAGTAAAAAAAAATATTTGACCTACGATTTCTTTGTAAATGTTAGTAAAAATAGAACTAATGTTCCCTGGAGTCATCCTTGATGAAGTGATAAATTTGGGTGTTTCTTTTAAATTACAGTTTCAGAGATTTTGACGAAAAAAGTCTAAAATTGAATTCAGTTTCAGACATTTTAGGACGTTTTGCATATATCCCTCAGGTATGGAATTTATTCACTTCTTAATTATTTGTTATTTAGAATTGGATCCAATTGTACTAAATAGTGATTGTAAACGATTTTTAGAGAGATGAGAGAGTGTCAGGTGAATTAATTTAAAAAGAGGTTATTATAGATTTGGTTTTTACATTATTTGTTGTGATTTCTTAGTGTATTAATAATACACTTTACCATTTCTATAGTGCTACCTTTTACGTATTAAATTTTAATTCATCTAAGTTAGTGAGAGATGTAAATTAATATCTGTAGGGTGATAATGCATATTAACAATTAGTTTATTTTTGTATTCTGTTCGATTATGGTTCTATGACACAAAAAGTTGGTGCCTATAGAGTTCATATTGTTATTGTGCAAGTCACATCATACCACAACCTTGTTATATTAGATTGGAATTCTAAATTAGTACTCCAACATGAAAACTTTAGAAATTAGAATGTCCTGAGACAAGAAGAGTGGATATAAATATATAAAATAGTATCAAGATTAAAATATTTATTGCAGGTATGGAAGAGAGTCCTTTTAACCATGCAGAGAGTGCAAAAGACTCTGATTTTAAGAAGTAATAGTGAAGGAAAGCTATTTGCTGAAAGTAATTATTTAGAGAGTTTGGCACAAGACTAGTGGGAGGCATTATATAACTGTATGGAAGTATTTGTGGAGTATAGGATGGGCATTTTGAAACAGGCAAAACTCATTATACATATTGCCACACACAGCAAGCTAGAGTAGTCAATAGATAAAATCCCCATCTAGTGCCTATTCATCCAATATTCCCAGATTAGCTTTTGGCTAGTGGTCTTCATCAATGAGAAGCCTTGGATCTGTGAGCACAGCATGTAGATGGGGATTTTATGCATAAGCCTTCTGGGATCCATTGATTACTCTAGCTTGCTGGGTGTGGCAACAGTATAGTGAGTTTTGCCTGTTTTAATAACAGTTATAAGCAATCATAAATAATGGTGATCATGTGATTGGCATTTTGCATATATTTTGGAGTAAAAGAAAGCACAAAAGTAACTGAAAGAATGTTTAAAGTTAAATGTATGAAAAAAGAAGGTACTAGTTTGTACAGTGTATTTTAAAGACAAATAGAACTGTTAAAAACGCTTGTATATTTTACTAGGACAACACTGCAGATAATTTGGACAATTAGAAAAAAAATATCAAAGGAAATACAAAATTTTCTTTTAAGTTATGTAAGTTAATGAATTGAAGCAATAGTGGAAATTCTGAGAGATATAACATCAAAAAAAAAAAAGAAAAATGTCAAAAAATGGATAGATTAGGGTAAAAAAATGTAAGTAAAGGATAAGAACTTGAGGAGAAATATATAATGTTTGTTTTAGATGATGAGATAAAGTTTTAGATGTTTGCAAAATAGGTATGCACCTATATAACTCTTACCATTCAGGATATCAACTGAAATGCTCTTTGGATTCAGTAAGCCTAATGTCTATACTATCTAAAAAAATGTTAAATAAAATCCAAGATTGAGATTATGGAAATGTAAATATACTATTAAAAGTCTGAGGCTATCATGATTAACTGAAAAAAATGCATAGTTTGACCAGTGCATGTCTAAATAAAGGTGCAAGTGGGATCACAAGTTGTACGTCATACTTTGTTATCAATGTCAGGTCTATTAAAAGACACGGTATTGGGATAAGACTCTTTGCACTACACTGAGCCAAAATAAATTATAACATTTTTTCTTCTGATTAAAGATGAAATAATACCATTTTTAAACAAAATGGGCAATTAGTTAAAAAAGTAATATATACAATCAAAATAAACATATTAGAAGATATCCAAAAAAAAATTCTAAAAATAAATGGGAAAGCAAATAGAAGATATATGGAAACAGTACTAAAATATTTTCAGCAAAATTCTGCTTTATAAAGGGATATATAGAGTTACAAAACTTAGATTCATTTTAAAAGTATGTCTTATCCTTTTTGTATCTTATTTTATTTAAATATAGAGAATAAATTAACTAACAATTATGGAAAATGGAAGAATGGGATATAATTAGCCAGCAATCTTCATATATATTAACCCATTAATTATACTAAAGAAAAAGAACATATCAATGAAAGTGTGTTTAGATGCATGGAAGTTTAACATAATTCTATACATAATCATGCTGTAGCATACATAATTCCCAAGTCAATGATAAAATTTAAATGATTTTTTTTTACTTCATCTTAACATCAAGTTACTGTCAGATGTCATTATATGCTGAAGAGAGGAAGTATACATCCTTTCAATACAAAGGTTATACTTATGTTTTTTCAAAGTATTTTCTATAGACTGTTAAATAATAGATTGGAAGTATAAAGTTGTCCTGATTGAATTCTATGCCTGAAGGTAGTATGATTTATCATTTACTGAATGCAATATGTTGTTATGGTTTTGAAAGACCAGAACAAATATCTAGACAAAATTGCAACTTTTGTACAAAAAATGTGGAAATAAAAGCTTCACAATTAATATTAAAAATGTTGGATATTAGAAAAAATAATGTTTCTGGGTTCTATAGTGAATAAAGACTTTGTTAGACCATATCTGAAGATATTTTGGGTAATATCTCAGTTTCCTGATAGTCATAATAAAAAAAAATAAGTTAGGTTGTTTCTAGAAATTGGAATTTTTTACCAAAAATTCTACAGATTATTTTCCACCAATATGTAATCATTGGTATTGCTACTTGAAATGATGAAACTTTTTTTGAAAAAACATAACTTAAGCATATATCAATTGTAACATTGTGTTTCTATTTCTGACTGACAACAGTAAGATTGTATAGGTGCGTTTCTTTCAGGAAAATTCTTACACAGTCCTTAAAGTATTATAATGTCTTAATGAAACATTAATCCATGGCTGAAACAATTGCTGAAAGAGACTCTCATAATTAGTGATTTAAAACTCTTACTACTTGGGTCTGAGATTAATGTCATTACTTACTACAAGTGACTGATGTGTTTTTTTTTTTTAATCCAATGTTACCTAACAAATGATCAGTTGCTGATTTGGAGGTTCTTGTTACAAATATTTAGTTACCAGGTAGTATAATGTCTTGTAAGAGATAATATTGTGCCAAACATTTTATGTCAAAACTTGGCAAAACATTCCCAAAAGTTATCACTAGAGTTAGCCTAGTGATTTATTATGGTGGTGAGCATGGAAAAATCCATAAAGAAATATGTGCATAGGTTATCACGCATTAAAGAGGCTGATCTTTGTTTATGGAGACATATTATGATTCTGTCAAATCACACTGTCTTGTCATCACAGTGCTTGCATTTGATTGTGTTGAAATAAAAATAAATATACAGTTATTAATAGTCGTATAGCATAGTAAAAGAATAAGCATAACAATATCTGGAACAGTATTATCTCTCAGGTCTTACTTGTTTGATTAGTTGAATAGACTTATCATACATTTGGTAATTGCATTTTGCATTATGTGGGAAGTATTACATCAAAGGTATTTTGACCAAAGATGTATCAGTCTGCTATATCTACTCTCAAATCTTTTTTGGTTTGCTAAAATAACAAGCCGGTTAATCAAAATTATAATATCACATTGCTGGTTATATTACCTATTAGCTCAAATAAGTTACTGACCACTGTTTTTTTTATGGAAGATTACTCTCTTTTAAATAGTACAAATATTTGATAGTCACAAACAACACACATATTTTCAACATTTGTTCTAATGTATCTGTTGCATAAGTTGGATATCAAAAGCATCATATACATCTTAAAGAATACACAGTTTTATCAAGTAAATAAACCATTTGCCTTTTTACATGTTCATGGAACTGTATTCATATCAACAGAACGAGACAATTGGATATACAAAATACAAATTAAATATGTATTGACCTCAATTAGAAATTCAGTATCTAACTCTTGTGACAAAGTAATGGTAGAGTTGAGTTTATTATTTTAAACTTATCTTGATAAAAAAAGTCAAAAACAATGGATTGAGGTCTTAAGCCACCATTATAAATTTCATTAATTTGACCATCGGGCTTTCAAAGAATTGCATTATAAGAGGCTAGTACCCTCACTACTATAATGCAAATCCCACTTCATTTCAGATACTATAATTATATCCTTGGATAGAAAATTTTCTGAAACAAGACATCAGAAAATGGCTTAGATTCAAAAAAGAAGGAATGACAAGAAGTTATGCCTTTTGAAATAAGTGATTAGGAATTCATTAATAATCAACATGTGACTAAATCTAGCTTCAATTAACATTTATATCAAATTATTTGTAAGGGTTGGGGTGATTGCATTAATAGTTTGGGGAAATGTATGGATAATATAATGTTAGGAGTTTAAAGTCTTTCAAAAATAATTGAGCAAAGAGAGACAGGAGAGATGTTAAAATGTTCTTTTTATTATTATTTCACAGAAATAGGAGTGATGATGTGGTATTTTTCCAACTCATAATAAAAAGACATTTTATTAATATCTAATTTAATAAAATATAGATATTAGATTTTAATGTTAAATTTAGCTTATTGTTATATATAGATGTATACAAACTAAAATAGATGGGCAACAATAATATATCAATTAATAACAAATCTAATTAAATTTATTATTATTATTATTATTATTATTATTATTATTATTATTATTATTATTATTATTATTATTATTATTATTATTATTATTATTATTATTATTATTATTATTATTATTATTATTATTATTATTATTATTATTATTATTATTATTATTATTATTATTATTATTATTATTATTATTATTATTATTATTATTATTATTATTATTATTATTATTATTATTATTATTATTATTATTATACAAACTCAGATAGTTGGCAGAGAAAAATATATGCTCCATTGTAAAAATGTTAAAGCAAATAATTTAATTATGGATTGTTCTTTCATATTGAATTAATCTTTAATTGCATTGAAACATTAAGCATCAAGGAGATCATAAATCTTGTGAAAAAGATAAGAAAACAGATTTATGCTGCATTTGTGTAAATGTTTACTAAAACGGAATGGAATTACTAAATTTGTAGAGGGAATTATTAAATGAAAGGAGAAAAAACTTATTCTGGAAAGATTATAAAAATCAATTTATATTTAAATTAAACATTCAGACTAATTATTTTTATTACGTTTTTGCAAACTTGAACATTGTTTTCTTGTTAGAGAAAACCATGATCAATCTGAAAAATTTTTCCCTTGCCTGTTTTGAACTATGCTGAGTTTTGAATGAGCGTCAATGGCCAAAGGAGTTGGAATCATCAGCTAACTACCTGAAACACTATCACTATGATAAAGTGAACTGCGTATGTGTAAAACTAAAAACAACAAGTTACAGTTAATGTGAGAATCCTTCAGCATTTCTTGTATATCAATCAAATTTAATCCTGGATTTATATTAATTAACATCTAATGGTATATGTCATATTTTTTACAGGAACAGTGTATCTACTTTTAATTTGGGCCATTATGAACTATTTTGCAGTAATGAAATTAGTCTCATTATTTGCTTAAAACTTGACCTGTTAGAAAAATAATAATTAAAGCAACATAGCATTTTACAAACATAATTTATTTCCTCATAATATGTAATGTATTCCTCATATACTAATTTATATTTTATGATTTTATCTGATTACTATTATTCTTTATGATATGTTGTAATGAATCTTGGTTTAGCCTATTGCTTGAGACTGATTCTATATACTATTTTCTTTTACATTTGAGCAAATGTTAAATCGTTTATTAATATGAGTATCGTATTGTTTTATTTTAAATAATCACAGCTAGAGAGAAATATTATATAATTATTATAGTTTTCGAAATTTATTATGTATACTTAGAACATATCCTATGTTAAAATAAAGATAGAGCTGACTTCAGTAGTTCATCAGATAATCTCTATATTTATATTACTCAAATATGCTTGTTTGAGTACTGGAGTTATCCTTCATTAAGTGGTAAATTTAACTTTAAGTAAATTTGTATTTACTCATAGGATTATATATTTTATTCACACTTTAATTAATTGTTATATATACTTTGATACTTATGATAAATAGTGATTGTAAATGATTTGTTAGTGAGAAGACAGAAAAATAGTTATATAGGGTTAATGTTGAATAAATAAAAATATATTGCTATACAATATTTTTTTACATCTTGAGCTGTGAACTGTTAGTATATTTATAAATATGTGTTCTTACATTTATAATGTTACCTTCTATTTATTAAATTGTAGTACATTTAAGGTAATATGAGAGAAACATTTATCTCTGGTTTGTATTCATTTATCTCAACAATTAGCTTATTGTTGTGAATATCATCACTAAAAAATAAATTATGACCAACTTCTTTAAAATTTTTAACAAAATTATTATATTCAAATCTGATTTCAGATTATGGCCTGTTGACACATTGCTATGATCATATTCTTATCATGCATGTCAACTTGTACCATGAAAACTGATTGATAAAATGTGGAATAAAATGAAAAGAATGATTGCAAAAACAATGTCTACAAAGAAGAATTGAATAATATGGTATAAAGAAAAAAGATGATTTTGATATTTCTTATATAGACAATGTTCATTGAGATAGCAGAAGGAAATTAATGAAGAGATATAAACCCGAGAAGATGGCAACATTATCAAAATTAGATATCAGGCAGATGATTGGTATAATATTCAAATAACTGAAATTGATGATTATGTTGAGTAAAATCAGATTGATTTAGGAATGCAAAAATTATAAAATAGAGAGATTTAAAGATGGAAAAAACAGATGGAAATAATGATGAAAAATACTGTCAGCTAAATAAGACCAAAATCTTGAAGAAGTTCAGCTTAAGATAGATGGACTGATAAAGCAAGCAAAATAAATTATAGAGAACATGTATATTCATGTAAAAGAAGAGATAAAATGAAAGATGGGGTATATTGTAAAAAAATAAAGATGGTATAAACTATAATAGTTTTGAAGAACAATATCAATAGTAAAAGATACACACAGAACACTCAAAGAAATGATTCACACCATGTCAATGAAAATCTAAAAATTTGAGTGAGGAATGTATAAATGTCAATTAATCAGATAAAAACAAACAAAGCAAATGATTAGTTTCAATAATAATTTATTATTTCTAATGTATACAGTGATGTGTAATCATACAATTGGGGTTTACATTGTTGTTCTAACTATCTTGTTATTTCCATTTGGGTTCTGATGAGTCTATGTTGCCCAATATGGTGTGAACATTAGATCTTTCACATATTTGTTATCTGATTGTTAGCCCCCCCCCCCTTTTTTTTTTCGCCTTGTTGTTAGTTTGGCATATTGTATAATGTCCAAGTGTCTTCAAATGTTTTCGACGATGCCAGGAGTTGGTCACTCTTCTGGATTTTAATCATTGTTTTGGAAAACCTGTTTTATATTAGGTTGTGGGTGTTCCATGATTAATTTAAAACATGTAACCCATATGGCATAGTCAAAAACACCGAGAGACGTATTATTGGATAGGTTTTAGTATTGATACTATCTTTCAGAAATGAGATCAGTTGGAAATCTATCTTGGTGTTGGAGAGTATGATTTCTTGGATCACTCTGAATCCCATACATTGTGAGAAAAGGTGTTCCAATGTCTCATCGCCATTCATGCAAATGCTGCAAGTAGGGTCTATGTTGTGACCATGTTTGTAAAAGAGGAAGTGATTAGTAGGTAGTCCATTAATGTTGTATTTAATGAGGAAGTCTAGGTATTTGGCCTTTAGACTCCATCTTTTAAAGTTGGATACCAGTTTCTGATTATTGTAATAAAATGTGTTGATTATAGGATGTAAGATTGGATGGAGGATTGTGTATGCTTGCCATAATGATATTTTAGAATTGAATGTGGAGTCATTTATTGGGCAGTGCTGTTTGATAAAGCATGTGTTTCTAGTGATCCATGTCTGTCTATCTGGTGGGGGTCAGTCAGTGGGTGTTACCTTTTGAAGAAAAGTTTTTTGGAGAAATGTGTTAAAACCATATGATGCTACCAAGTTGTGTATGACATTGTGGTTTTTTTGGTAAATCAATGCCTGAATGGAGTGGAGAGCAAGACCATTTAGCTTTCTTGGTCACTGAGTGCCTTTGAAGCTGATCGCGACCATTTTACCTTTCCAGAAAAGCCTTGAGCACAAGCTATTTATTTTATTTATGAAGCTTTTGTTGCATTTGATAAATGGAAGAAAGTATGCTATTTTGGCATCGCATTCATGTTAATTAGTGCTACCTTGCCAGGGAGGGAAAGGTAGACTTGTGACAAGGAAGTGATGAATTTGTTTGTTGTTTCTAGGATGTTATCCTGAATCTCTTTGGTCATTGCTGTGGTAGATCTGAATATGGAAAACCCAAGATATCTCTGTGGCTTGGCAGAAAAGGGGGTATTAATTTTCCTTCTTGAAACAATTTTCCAGGAGGCAGACTTGCTGGGATTGAATTGCAGCCTGTATTTCTCAGTATAGTGGCTTAATATTGTTTGTAGCAAAGGAATATGTTTTCTTGATGGTAGGATGATCATTACATCATCCATGTAGGCAAACGTGTTGAATTCTCTGCTTAAATTGGGTATAAAAAGACCTGGTAGATTTTTTTCCAAATCCATCAGGAGAGGATTTATATATGCGATGAAGCATAGGGCACTGAGGGGGGGAACCCTGAGGGAGAGCTTGTGTCAGTTTAAATCCGGAGGTGATATTACCATCCATAGTGATAAAAATTTCCCTGTTGTATAGTAAGTTGCTTATGATCTGGACAGCAGCTGCAGGAACATCATACTCGGCCAAAATATTTAAGAGTATGTGTATATGTACCGAGTCAAAGGCTGTAGCAATGTCCAGTTGAATAGCTATTGGCCCTGACTTCCGGTGGATTCTGACATAGTCAAAGATGGAGATTATGTTGCCCATTGCATGTGCAGTAGAGGATCCCTTCTTGGCATATTGGTTGTTAGATATGTGCTTTACAACATTTGGTTGGATGAGGTCTTTGATCACAGACTCTACAATTTTAATTAGCAGGGATGTCATGGAAATAGGTCTGATGTTTGAGAGATCCATAACCTGATTTTTTTTTATAAATGGAACTAGCACCACTGGGTAAAGGTTAGGTATCACTCTATTACCAGTTTCTAGGTAATCCACCATCTTCTTCATTATGGGAATTGCAAATTGATTGAGGTGTAGGATTAGGAATCTGGAATCCCATGTAATCCAGGATGTACACCATCTGGAAGGGAAGATATTTTCTGTTGGAGTAGGTTTTCTGTGAACCCATGTAGTGCCTGTGGATCAACTACAGACCAGGATTGTGTGCCATTGAAGATTGCAGTTTGCATTCTTTTCCAGAAGTGTTCTTTTATTGTGTTCATCATATGTGTTCCCAGTAAGGTTTTCCCAACTGCAATGATGGAGGTGGGAGTGGTTTTGTTATTTTTCCCTCCAAGTGCCCATCTCAAGTAGCCTTTTGTACAGTGATGTTGTTGTGATATATAACATTTGACTCTCCTAATGGATAGGTATTCCGCCAGGGATTTTTGTCTTGATCGGTATAGGTTTTTAAGACTATATATATCTTGTGTTTTGATAGGTTGACTTTGGAGCATCTGAAGCTGATTCTCTATTTGTAGAAGATCTCTGAAGAGGCCATTAGGGCCTTTGACTTTCATGGTATGGTGTTTTAAAATTGTCTGTAGGATGTCTATAAATGAAAACCAGGCTTCTTCAGCTGGTCTTGAAAGGATGTTGATTTTGTGAAAATATATATATAAGATTCGGACACTATGGCCTCTGTTATGTTTGATTTTGTTACCATTTGCATGGTTTTGTGAAGAGCCTCTGGGGTTGGGAGGCCAGCCATGTGGTTTCAAGAGTAACTATAAGGGCCATATGGTCTGAAAACGCCACCGGTAAAAGTTTTGCATTTAGATGAAAATGTAAATCTGGTGAATAATATAATAGGTCTATTAGGGTTTGGTGGGATTTGGTGTAAAAATAGTAGGATCCAGGAGGAAGGAATCCTTCCCCACACATCAAGTTTCTATTTATCAGTGGAAGAAATTTTAGGTTAAAGTGACCATATGTGGTGTTAAAATCTCCCAAAATAAGAAAGAGCCTGATTTGTTGCTAAGGATAGCATTTAAAATCTGAATTATTTTGTGATAGATAGGATTGTTTGAAGTGTATATATAAGCTAGATTTATGCTGTACCCCAATAGTCTATTTCTAATAAGATTAAGTTGTTATCCAAATAGAGAATACAGAATTTGTTTGGAGGAAATTTTTTGTTAATTAATATTCCAACCCCTTCAGCTGCTGAATGTCCAACAGAAAATTTAGTGAATCCCATAGTGGCAATTAATGTTTCTATTTTAGTGGCAGTGTTATTATGGAATTTGGTTTTGCCCAATAGAAGGATGTGGGGAGAGTTAATGCTTATCCAATTTCTAATTGTGTGAGCATGGGCCAATGAGTTGAGGCCACGGACATTAATCCCTGCAATTTTATAGTTCATAATATAGTGTTCAGCTTCTCCAGCCGGCCCCTGGTCTCGGGGAGAATTTGGAAGTAAATGATTATAAATGGTTTCTTGATCTGATGCTTCCTCCAATGAGAGTTGATGTAGACTTAATTCAATGAGTACTGGAAGGTCCTCATTTTCCATAGAATCTGGTAATTCCAAATATGGATCATCTTCCATTGGTGCTGAATCTGTATCAGAGTGCTCAGAGGTTTTTCTTTTCTTTTTTTCCCATGTCACTTTGTGTTTACTTTGTGATTCTTGTGAATCTGGTTTTAATGTAGGTAGTTGTGTTATAAACCCAGAATTCATATCGTCATCTGAGCTTGATTTATCCGGAACATCTGATTTCCATTTATTAATATTTGGTATAGCTTGTCATGTTAGCTCTACTTTTTGTGAAAGATCCTGATTCCAATGTCCAGATAAACCATCCTTTTCCCCCAGGTTTTGAGTTATGGTGTGTGCTGGATTGAATTTTTTCCTTGGTTTATTGGTTTTGCTACTTTCTTTTTGAGGTTGTGGAGTTATTGTATTTTGTTTACTTTGTGACTTTCTAGGTGATTGGGTGTTATTTTTGTCTATTTTGATTCTGGTGTCTGTTTCTTCTATTGGAAGTGATTTCATGTTTGAAGGATTGTCAAGCATTGATTCATAGCCCTTTTTTCCAATGTTGTACTGTTTATTGACAGAATATTATCTGTGTATTGGTTTGAAATGAGATGAGGTGTATTTGATGTAGTTGTTTGTTCATCATTTCTATTTTTGGTTGTATTGTTGTGGAATTCAATTTCAGTTTGTTGGGAAAGATTTTCATCTTGATCTTCATCTCTAGATATTATGTGGTCTGGTGTTACATCTGTGGGAGTTATGTCTATAGATTTGTTATAGTTTGATGTTGAAGCCCTGTGTTTATCAGTGTGGTTTTCAATATTATTGTCTGTTTTAGGTGACTGTTTGGTGTCTGTAGTGGTTGTTGATTCTATATTCTTTCCATTGCAGCGGTGGAACTTGCCTTTCTTTTGAATGCAGGTAGTGCAGATACGTGCCAAACAGTCTTTTATAAAGTGTGTCCTTTGTAAACAGTGAAAGCACTGAGGCCACACACCCCTGAATGTTAAGACCATTGGTGAACCTCTTGCATTAACTATAGTAGGGATGTCAGTGGGAGAAACTTTTTTTTTCATGGCTAGTGAGAAAATTGCTGTGTTTGATATTATGTTTCCGTTCAAGATGGGGTCTGGAAGGAATTTAAATTTTGATACAGTGCCATAGGGATTGAGGATATTTTGGAGCTCTTGTTCAGTGAATCTTGTTAGGCAGTTTTTGATTTTCCCTTGTAGTATCAAAGGTCTGTTCATTTCTACAGTGCAAAGTATTTTATTTCCCAGTATTTTAATATTGTTTTTAAATTGGAGCCTGTCTGCCCAGGTCTTAAATTCTATTGCCACATATCTGTCATTAGGATGTGTTAGTATTTGATAAATCCCCAACTCTGAATCATGTTGTTTAATTACAGAATATAAATGTTCCATGGGGAATTTGTATAATGATAAGTTTTCATTCGTTACTGCTAGGATTAGAGGTTTGTCATTGTAATAATTTTGGAAACATTTATGGAGCATGTTTGGAATAGTCTTGTTGAAATTATAGTTTATGTTTTGATGCATTTCCTCAGTAATATTATTATAATTTAATATCTTAATTGATTGGGGGTGTTGATTGTCTTCTGGTGTGATTTCTCTTTCATATTCCGATATGCCTATAAGCATTTCATTAATATTGCTGACCGAGTTAGTCTCCATGCTTTTAATGTCTTTGTTGATACTTAAAGCATTAGCGTAGGATATAGATTTTTTTGGAAGGGTTTGTATTTGTGAGTCTGTTTTGAAATGTGCGAACAATGTAGATATTAAAGGTTCATATAGTTTGAAATTTTCATTTGTTTGTGAATGGGTTTTGTTGATTTTTTTTATCTGTTATTTCGTTTTTTTCTCCCGAAATACTGTTGACAGTCTCTGGTGATACAGCAGCGAATTTGGTGACCTCTGGTGATTTAAAATATTTTTTTCCCTTTCTTCAGATAGATTTTGCTGATAATTTATTTTTTGTTCCAAATTATTCTGAGAGTGTTTCGCGGTTGTGGATGAATTGTGATAATTTACTTCTCCTAAAGGAGTTTGGGAAATACGGTGAGTGTTGTTACTGTTTTCGTATATATTATTAATATTGGCTGTTATTTTGCCCGATGGGAAACCAACACTATTGCATATAACTGACGAAGTTTGTATAATTTCTTGCATTTTAATGTTGTCAGTAATTATTTGGTGATTAGCATTGCTAATGGGAAGGGGATTTTGATCTCAGATGGAGCCTGAGATTTGTTATTATAGCTATGAAGATTTCGGCTATCGTTTCTGTTGAACGTCTGAGTGTGACAATTTAAGCTTGAATTGCTATGTATATTATCTATATAATTATCACATTCCATTTTTAAATATATAAAACTTCTCTTACCTTGTATTTGGGGATTTGGAATGGGGTTTGATACCCCCTTTCCTGCTGATTTCAATTTTGAGGAGAGCTATCGTTCACGTTGTTTGCTGTTTAAGAACCGGAAATGGTCGATGAATTAAGATAAGTAGTTTTTTTTTAGAATCTTAGGAAGCAATGTGTCAGTATCCATTCATGATTACCCAACCATGAGTCTGCTGCTAAGCAGATGGACAAAAACACTTGACTCTCTTCTCAAAAAACTTTCAACAAAGCAAATGATTCTATATGCAGAATAGAGAAATGTAAGTTACACTAAAACTTAAAAGACAACCTCAACATAAACATTATAAAATTCAAAAATGACATGTAAGGAGATGTAGTAGAATGAACTGAAAAATTAAATAAAACACACATATGTAATATCTATAGACAATTTTCTAGTGTCAAAACAAGAATGTGGAAATGAAGTAATGGCCCAAACAACAATATTCCTCTAAATAGATAGGAAGAAGTAAAATATCCCTACCCACCTATCCAGCCAATAGAAGTCAATAAAAATAAATGGTAATGAAACAATCAATAATATATGAAATAACATTAACTGTAGCCTTTTATAGTATGAGTTAATAATTGAAAGTTTGCTAGTCTTTCACATGCACGATTATCTCTCAGACAGCCAATCAGATTTTAAACAGCTGTCTGAATAACGATCAGGCTTCAATACATGACAGAGATTTTGACAAGAATAGGATGATGCCAACCTTTTCTCAACTTAACTTATATATATATATATATATATATATATATATATATATATATATATATATATATATATATATATATATATATATATTGAACCGCATTCGAATATGTGCATTCGAAACACCGGCCTCTTAGGCAGAGAAGAACATACTCGGAGAGTATGTATGCCCAAACGATAGCTATAAAATATATAACTAGCATTACATTTCCAGGACATAAGTACTTCTTGGCTGTTGAGTTCAACACCAAGTTCAGAGCACTTAATTTTGTTTGTGTATAAACGCGAGCACCAGTTATCTATTCAAGGATGAATAAATAATGCACTTTGAACAGTGGCCACTAACTCAATGCCTAAATCCATGACTAGCTCAGCTGTTTGTAATCACTAATAGATTATACATAATTAGTGGTTAAAAGACTTGATAAAGAATTTGTTAAAAAGAATTGACCGACAAATAAAGTTTAATTTTAAAGACAATTTATTAACTAACATTTATTTACTAAATTTAAACATTTTATAATTCTAATAAAAACACACACATATTTTTAAATTAACAGTCTAAATAGTTTAAATATTCTTGAATATTTTCATAACAGAACACTGGGAATTTATCTACTTCGACTAATAATATTGATATAAGGATCACACACATATTAACTCATGCACACACATAATAATGATAATAAAGGACTACATAGTATTTGAAATTTAATCACACACATCAATAGTTCATTTATGTATGATATACAGTTCATATAATTAGACTCTTGAAAGATTCTAATGAATTAATGCAATGCAATGGCTATTACAATATAAATGGAATAAGCAAATGTTTTACCTATGCTTTTGAATGTAGACTTAGAATTTTTTTTTATTTGGTGGGTGCTTTTGGTGAAGATATTTCCATTATGAATGCTTACCAGCCGGCTGGGATGTTTCCTTGTTGAGTTTCCTGATTTTCATGATTATTACTATCGGAGACAAATAGATACTGACAGACATTTTCTAAGATGTTAAGCTGACATTATTTCACGGGCAGATCTGCTGTTTTCTCAGACATCTGGGCTGGAGATAAACGTGTGTTCCCAAGATCTTCTCAACACTGCAATTTGTTTGTTAACTGCTCAATTAATTTCTGAACTGCACCTACTCAATTACTTTGTGAACTGATTGTCTCAACTGATTGTCCGATAAAATATTCAGTATTTATACCAATGAAGTGTTTTCTTTTCAATATCCTCCGGCAAATATCTGTTGTTGGAATTCTTTATCAATTAATCCTTTGATAAATGTGTTTTGGAAGAGTGCTTAATTAGTAATAGCCATGCAAAACATATTGTTTTATATTAATTAATATCTAATAGCCATTGCCATGTTTTTTAATGATAATTTTATTAACTTTCATTTATTTATAATAACATTTATTCTATTGTTGACAATCGCACATATATACACACATATATTAGTTTTAATATTATTTTTTTTCTTTAATTAAACTTGAATGAAAAGAGATTTGTATGTTTTAACTTTTAAAATTATATTTTTACGAATACTAATAAAAACTCTTTACTTCCTTTTATAACCCTTAGTTTCATTTCTCAAACCAAGACTCCCCCTCCCCCCTTTTGATTAATTAATTGTAGCTTTTTATTTCAAAAACTAACACTAGAAAACTATTTAATTCTTATCTTTTTTTCTAAAACAAACTGCAATAAACTCTTCAACGTTTAATTTTATGTTTTCTTTTATGAACGATTATTTTAATAATATAATTTTAGATAAAATTATATGTGCCTATATCAATATAGGTACATTACACCACCCTTCCTTTTGAGAGTAAAATGTGTCATTTTTGACCATTTTATCTCTGTCAACATTAAATCTTAATTTATTATTCTTTCTATGTTTGCTTTTTGGTATCTTTTCCTTTTCCATGCTGAGGGCAATCTCCAATTATGCTTTTCTTCTTTCTATGCTGGTAACATTGCTTACAATGTCCGTCCTGGATAATAACCATGAGGACAAACTAAATTTGTGGCACAGCAATATTTTATAAATGAAGCTTTGGCTGCCAATTCTCTTGATCAGACTTTGAGTAAGAAAAGGTGGCTGCAAATGGCAGGAATTTCAACTGTCCATTTCTGACTTATGCCCTGGAAAACGATTGCCGATTCTCTTGATCGGACTTTAACTAAGCAGCTGCAATGGCAGGAATTTTCAACTGTCCATTTCTTACTTATGCTTTGGAAAACAAGGTACGAGACATGGGGATTCTCCCCTGAAAAGTGACTTATGACTTACTCTGGTTGTTGCCAGTGCGCTTTTTAAAAGAGGAATGATCCCAGCCAATCTGTTGTGGGTACTAGAATTTATCCAGTTGAAAGCTTTAAACTTAATCCTTATCTAACTTATTTCAATACTACCCTCATCCCTTTAGATTCAAACCCTTATACGCTCCTAATACAACTTAGAATGACTTTCATTTATATTATTTTTAAATTCATTATGAACATTATTTAAATATTTAGTTTTACACTAATCTTATAATATTATCTTTAAACTATCATGGACTTCAATTTACATATTTATTTATATTACAATATTTATTACTTTAACCCATTACTTTAACTTATATATTAATGTGTGTGTACTCAGAAAAAAAGACTATTTTGCTTTATTATGATTCATTCATTATTATTTTACTAGAGATATTTTTTTATCTTGATTATTTTAAACAATTTATTTACATACTTTTCTTAACTTATGGTATTCAAAACAAACTTTTATTTTAACATGCATATACTCAAAAAACTATTTTATTTTACTACGATTATTTTATTTATTTTCTACAGATATATTATACTTATTTATTTCACTTGTTTTTATTTTATGTATTTCCGTTATTTTATTCATTTATTTAATTCTACAAACATTATTTCTAAATCCTTAATTTGACCCATTTATTTAACTTGATTTTATTGATTTTTATTTATTTGAACTGTTTATTTACGAACATTTCCTTAATTAATATGTGCGTGGAGAAAAAAAATCTTTTTTTTTTTTTCGCGAAGCCTCCATTATTATTATTTGACAAAACAATCCATCATTTTAAATACCGAAATTCTAATTCAGGCTTTTCACCTACATCAAAATAATTATATTAGACTCATAGTTTATTTCCGGTCATTTTATTTCCATCTACTTTAATATTCCGACCCTTAACTAACTTCTAAATTATGTCAGGTGGTTCCTTTTTTCTTTCTACAAATTCTATAATATAAACTAACTTTCCTCTCTTATCGGTTCCGCTTTTATATTTTATTGCTTTATCTCTTTCTCTTTCTGTTCTGTTTTCGACTTCGTAACTCAGAAAACCTTTTTACCTAGACAAACTCTGAATTACTTCAATCTGGGAATATTTTTTCTATGCTTTCTCTTTGTTTTAAATCTACGTCTACATCAAATGTGAATATTTACTTTAACCTTTTTAAATTTTTGTAAAAACTTTTCTACACTATCTACTACCTTGAACTTATGTTTGTCTACTTTATTTATCACAACACAATCTGATTCTAATTCAATTTCTATGTCTTTTATCACCTCAACTTCCTTTTCAACTTCCTGACTTTCTTTAATTAAATCTAACTCTATAACTTCTTGGTTCTTCTCTATCTTTACCATTATCTCACATCTTATTTCTTTTACTTCTGCTTGGAGTTCTTTAATTTCTGTTTTAACCTGACTAATTTCTGCCTTCAATTCTGCTTTGAATTCTAACTGACTTTGCTCAAATTTCTGACACAATTCTTGTTGACTTTGTTTAATTTCTTGACGCATTTCTTCCATCATATTCATCATCATTCGCATCTCAGATACTTCTTCTTTCTCCTTTTCTACTAACTGGGGATTTTTAAAATATATTGGGCTTTCTTTCATATCCATTTTCAAAAATTTCGATTTCAAAGTACTAGCGCTTATGTTAAACTAAATTTAAATATGACTTTTTTTTTCTTACTAAGATGGAAACTCTTGGTAACTCCACCCTTTTAGTCCTTTTCACTACCCGATCTTAATGCTTTAATTCCGCCCATAACATCTAGATGACTCTGATTTGATTGCATAAATGTCAAAATCTCTTTTCATTTCTAAAAAAAAATTTCGGTCAATTCTTTTTTTTTTAAATTAAAACACTTTTACATACATAATTTAACTTTTTAGATTTTTATTTTCAACAAGAACAAAGTATTTAATTAACTGTCATTTATGACAAGTTCAGCCCACGTTGGGTAAGGCCATTTGAACCGTGTTTGAATATGTGCATTTGAAACACCGGCCTCTTAGGCAGAGAAGAACATACTCGGAGAGTATGTATGCCCAAACAATAGCTATAAAATATATAACTAGCATTACATTTTCAGGACATAACTTCTTCTCGGCTGTTGAGTTCAACACCAAATTCAAAGCACTTTTTTTTGTTTGTGTATAAACACGGGCACCAGCTATCTATTCAAGGATGAATAAATAACGCACTTTGAGCAATGGCCACTAACTCAACGCCTAAATCCACGACTAGCTGAGCGGTTTGTAATCTCTAATAGATTATACATAATTAGTGGTTAAAAGACTTGATAAAGAATTTGTTAAAAAGAATTGACCGACAAATAAAGTTTAATTTTATAGACAATTTATTAACTAACATTTATTTACTAAATTTAAACATTTTATAATTCTAATAAAAACACACGCATATTTTTAAATTAACATTCTAAATATTTTAAATATTCTTGAATATTTTTATAACAGAACACTGGGAATTTATCTACTTTGACTAATAATATTGATATAAGAATCAAGCACATATTAACTCATGCACACACATAATAATGATAATAAAGGACTACATAGTATTTGAAATTTAATCACACACATCAATAGTTCATTTATGTATGATATACAGTTCATATAATTAGACTCTTGAAAGATTTGTATGAATTAATGCAATGCAAAGGCTATTACAGTATAAATGGAATAAGCAAGTGTTTTACCTAGGCTTTTGAATGTAGACATAGAATTTTGTTCTCTTTGGTGGGTGCTTTCGATGAGGATATTTTCATTATGAATGCTTACCAGCCGGCTGGGATGTTTCCTTGCTGAGTTTCCTGATTTTCACGATTATTACTATCGGAGACAAATAGATACTGATGGAGATTTTCTAAGATGTTAAGCTGACATTATTTCACGGGCAGATCTGCTGTTTTCTCAGACATCTGGGCTGGAGATAAATGTGCATTCCCAAGATTTTCTCAACACTGCATTTTGTTTGTTAACTGCTCAATTAATTTCTGAACTGCACTACTCAATTACTGTGTGAACTGATTGTCTCAACTGATTGTCCGATAAAATATTCAGTATTTATACCAATGAAGTGTTTTCTTTTCAATATCCTCCATCAAATATCTGTTGTCAAAATTCTTTATCAAATAATCCTTTGATAAACGTGTTTTGGAAGATTGCTTAATTAGTAATAGCCATGCAAAACATATTGTTTTATATTAATTAATATCTAATAGCCATTGCCTTGTTTTTTAATGATAATCTTCTTTAACTTTCATTTATTTATAATAACATTTATTCTATTGTTGACAATCGCACATATATACTCACATATATTAGTTTTAACATTATTTTTTTCTTTAATTAAACTTGAATGAAAAGTGATTTGTATGTTTTAACTTTTTAAATTATATTTTTATGAATACTAATAAAAACTCTTTACTTCCTTTTATAACCCTTAGTTTCATTTCTCAAACCAAGACTCCCCCTCCCCCCTTTTGATTAATTAATTGTATCTTTTTTATTTCAAAAACTAACACTAGAAAACTATTCAATTCTTATCTTTTTTCTAAAACAAACTGCAATAAACTCTTCAATGTTTAATTTTATGTTTTCCTTTATGAACGATTATTTTAATAATATAATTTTAGATAAAATTATATGTGCCTATATCAATATATATATATATATATATATATATATATATATATATATATATATATATATATATATATATATATATATATATATATATATATATATAAGCCAGTCTTAAGCATTTTGGCCTGATATCTTGAATATATAAACATATACACTTTTCTTGTCAAAACTCTGTCATGTATTGAAGCCTGTTTGTTCTTAAGACAACTGTTTAAAATCTGATTGGCTGTCTGAGAAATAATTGCACATGTGAAAGACTAGCAAACTTTCAATTATTACCAATTTATTAACAACATGCAATTTGGACAAATATTAGTATGAGTTAAGTTCTTCTAAGATTTAACTTGTAAAAAAATCAGGGAACTGTTTGATTTAACTTGCTGAACTATTTGTATTTTATGGCTTATTATATAATGTAAAAGCTTCATCGATCTCCAAATATTTGAGTGATTCAGTCTATGATTGATAGACCTCAAGTTACTACCATATACATACTTATAATATGTATAAAAAGGATATTATATAATGCTTTTGGAGTGAAAAGCATCAAGATAGGGTGGTGTGACTAGTATCTCAACAAGAAGAATTTGCAAGCCCTGGAGAATTTTTTTTTGTAATTTTAAGATAGATGGCAAAATTAAAAACAATATATTTATATGTTTCAGAAAGTCATGCTATTCATCTTATAAGATATAATTTTCTGGTTAATATTAAAAAAAATATGTTGGCTAACAACTCATTGAGTATTGAAAAAATGACATATCTACTAGGTGCCATAGGCCTAAAAATATTTTACCCAGATGAAAATGATCATAATTTTGCTAATTGTTTTGAACTATTACTGTAAATCTTAATAAGCATGTCTAGCAAAGATATGCCATAAATAATGTCATAAGTGTTATGATCCTTGTGGAAAAAGTGAAGTTTTTTGATATGAGATAAAACTCTGTTTCAGTTATGTTAAAGGTATGAGCCTCCAGGTAATGTTCAGTATAAAACTGGCTGAACAATCTTATATCAATGATATGAAGTTATTTATACAGCTTAGAAAATAACAGAATATTATGAAGCCATAGAGCTTTGAAAGCGCTAAGCTTTAAATATATTTAATAATATATATAACTTCTTTAACAAGCCTTATAAGCGCATAATTATTGATATAATGCAATAATGTTTTTGTTTTTTTTTGGATTTGACGTTTGACATTTTGAAATGGAATAATATTGTTGTAAACAAGTGTTTCTTCTTTTTATTTTGAACAGCCTACTCTAATTTTATTCTTAACTTTTTATTCTAATTTTAGTTTTTTTTTTCCAAAAAAACCTTTAATTGATTATTTTACCTAAGTATTTTCATTATATAATTATTCTTTATATATATAAATCAGGCAATTAAATAATATAGTTGATAAAGACTACAAAGTGTATAGTCGAAATTACTTCTAAAAGAATATAATTTATATAAATTGTACTGTATTTTGATATATATATATATATATTGATTTGTATATTATATATATATATATATATATATATATATATATATATATATATATATATATATGCAAATTTATAAATAAATATTTAAAAATACAGTATTTAAAAGCTTATAAAAAATATATATGTATAACAGTTACTTAGGAGCACTTTCAACCAACTTGTGGCTTTGTCAACTATCATGTTTAAAATGTCAGCTTTCCCATAATTCTATGATGTCAACTTTCCCATAATTCTGTGATTTTAATGTTTGCTGCTTGCCTATTAACCAAATGTTGCTTGTATTTACATATCAACATCGCCTCTTTAATTTTCCTTTTATTATTATTTCTTTCAATTTCCAATATTTTTACATTGTTATAATTAAAATCAAAACCATATATACATGATTTTTTTATGGTCATAAAAGACAGAAGCTGATAAATTATCATTATTTTTAAAATTTTGTTTTGTATTTTGAACCCTTTTAAATAACAGTAAGTGTTCCTTTGTTCTTTTTTCCAATGTGCACCTCGATTCACCTATATATCCGCGGCCACACCCACATGTCCATTTGTAAATGATACAATTTTTATTTGTAAATAAAGTTTTATCCTTTGAATTGTTTATTAATTTATTTAATGTAGGTGGTGCATAAAATGCAATATCACATATTCCTTTATAAATTTTCTTAATGAAACTTGCCTGTTGATTTGAAATATATGGTATTGATATCCACAATTTTTTATCAGAATAATTAACACTTTTATTATTTTTATATTTATAAGTAAAATTTTTAATAGTATAATAAACAAAATCATAATTGTATCCAACTTTTAACAATTCATTATAATAAGTTTCAATATTTTTAGTTTTATCAGATACATATTTACAAAGGTTATCATTTCTAAATAAAAAGGATTTTAAACCTGCCTTTAGATCATCGAATAGTTAACTAAATAGGGTAAATAGTTATTATTAGTTTATCAAGCTTCTGATATATATCTATGCACAGTGGTTTATGCACTTTTGCATATTTTAAATATGCTTGTATTTATATATGTGTTTTATTCTTATTTAATGTAATGAATTAGAGATCCCATTCAAAAAGAAGTATTTATTTAGAAGCTATAGTTTTATTAAATCAGAATTAGAACCATTCCTTATAATAACTGTGGCAAATATTGATAGTGATTACATTTTATTACGTTAAGTATTTGCACGTTTTTGTTTTTGTTTTTTACAGAAACTGATAAATTAAATAAATGGCATATATTTAATAGTGTGTCATTTTAATTTATTAAACAACAATATTTATCATATGACAAATATATTTGGTTATAGAACTATATAATTGAAGCTTAAGATTTAAATTATCAAAAAAGTGTTGGCGATTTTATAAAGAATTATTGTTTTCCTGTATGTGTAGAGTATAAAACAATAATATACAAGAGATTGTAATAAATGTTACATTAAAAAAGTCACCTATTGCCTAACAATTATATTTTATAATCAAACAGTTATTTTTATTGTGTAATGTCTGATTAGATGTATAATATTTTATTATGCTCATGTTTTATAAGTGACTGGCCTTTCCTGATTTTGTGGATTGTATGCTAAATTATAGTAAAATTTTAATTAAAAAGATTGTGGCATAAATCATTTTATATCCATAACAATAAGTGAGAAAACCTCAATGAAAGTTGAAAAAAGTAGAAGTCTTCTCCCTTACAGCTATAATCATTGCAGTCAAGAAAATAAAAAAAGAGACAGTTAGTTGCTAAATTGTACTGAAATCAGCAAAAGATAAATCAAAAATTATTTATTTATTAAACTATGGAAAAACAGTCATTTTAATTATGATAGGGTTTGAACCTAGGTTTATTTGGTACTGATTTTTTAATCAGTACAAGCTACTTGATGACATTGTTTCTATTCAAAAACAATAAAATGTAATGTACCTGGGCCACATGAGATTTTTTCTACTACATCTTATTATTCTTTACACAAACACATCTTTACAACTGATATAGTAAAACTTTTATTTTTAAAATGCATTTTTATTACATTTTATTTCTGTTACTGTTTTTTATAACATTTTGTACTACCTTTTTTAAAAATAAAAACAAACCAAAAATAACTATTGTCTCAGTGAAGACAAACTTTTTCTCAACCATCACCACCTCACCCCGAAAATAAAATAAGACCAAAACTTTTGACATTTTTGTCTTTTATGTTCGTTTTTTTTAAATTCATTTTTGTCATAGAATTACAATATTTTGTTTTGGAAACATGTGCAAATCGAATACTTTTGCTTGCAGAAGTGTTGCTGACATCAGATTTGTAAGATTTTTTTTTTTTTGCAAATGTAATGTTTCAAGGATTCGTCACATTATGGTATAACAATTCTTACTAAGACAAACTGCATGATTTAAGTAGAAACGAAATTACTCTGCTAAGAAGATTTCAAAACTTGTGGTAGCACTCTCAGAAATGATACAGTAGTCAACTGTGAATTGTGTGAATTTGCATAAAGTATTGTGAAGCCCAAAACAGGCCTTAATAATTCTTTGCAATGCCACCAAGCAAGCTTGCAATGCTTATTACAATATAACGGTTGTATTAGCCATAAGTCTGGCTATGTAAACACCACCATGTATTCCACTTCTGTTGTCAGCAACAGCCACAATTTGAAAATCTGCTTGTCACAGTGTGCATTTTATTTATCTTATACATTTTTTCATGAAAACAGTAGTTTTCACATGAGCTTGGCTGAGACATATTCGACCCTACTCTTTGTCAATGTTCTGCACATTCCAAGTTGTGAAGGGAAGAGTGGAGGTAGTGTGAATATTCTTAGTAAGTCAGTCTGTCAATTAAATAGAAATGAAATTATTCTGTTATGGAGATTTCAAAAGTTGTGGTCACTTAAAATGCAACAATCCTCAGACAATACAGTATTCAACTGTGATTTGTGCAAATTCACATAAAGTCTCATGAAGCACAAAACAAGCCATAATTTTTCTGTATAAATACCATCTAATGATCTGCGATGGACAATACTAGAGAACTGTTGTATTAGCCATTAGTCCAGCCATATAAATGGCATATTAAGATGCTTTTGGTATAGCATTATGCCATCAAGTGGATTGTATCGGCTAAACATCAATACTGTTTATTTAAATCAAAGTTGTATAAATGTTATAAATTCTGGGTAGAATATTTGTTTTCAAAGATATATAAATATAAATAATAAACTATAAATTAATAATATTTAATAATAAGTCCATTTTGAAAGAGAAATTTCTGGGAAAGAATTAAATTATTGATAATATATATATATATATATATATATGTGTGTGTGTGTGTGTGTGTTTTATAATTTTTACTGCTAAAAAATATAAGGTCAATGGATATCCACACCAACAAAAACACACTTAATCATGAATGTTTTGGTTTCATCGGTCAATGTTAGAGGGATAAACTCTCTTCATAAAATGTTCACTATTACATATTGAGTTAAATAGACTCTCCCACACAATCTTATTTTCACTGAAACCACACACTCAGTGAATTCCACCTTTAAACCAGAGAATCATTTAAACAGATTCACATTTTCCAAGTTCTCAACATCTAACTATTCTGCCACTGGGGTTGTTTTTTTCCCATTACACATCACCTTTCAATCTTCCAATATATCCTACATTGACCAACACATGACCATACTCTCACTCCATAATCATGTGTTTAAAATCACTATTATTGCACTCTATTTATATAATCGGCCAGCTGTCTTTCATAAACTAATAAATAGTATAAATCTTCACTAGGCTACCAATCCCTACCCTACACTTCTGTTAGGGGATTTCAATATGCCACATATGGACTTTACATGCAAATATCTTCATTTCATCAATAGAAAACTTGTGAGTGCAGAAGTTTTTTTTTCATATGATTCAATATCTTTCTACACCAAAAAAAATACTCCTCACTTATAGATCTTTTTTATTCACCAGAGATTCATTTCCTAATAAAACTTACCCTATCACGAATTACTTTACCGTATCACCAGTTACCTACTCAGATCACTGTTCACGTAACATAAAAAATAGAGTTAGATGTATACAACCAATCAGCATTTTTTCTTACCAACAGTACTCACATTTTATTAAAAGCCTTTGTTGACAGAAGCCATCGTATCAGAAATCTATATTTAATTTTAAAAAATTAATATTTTAACACTTAACGCACTGGATGCCTGGTTTGCATTCATCAATAAAATCCCAGTCACTATAAAACATTACACAACAAAAAAATTCTGCCCCCAATTAAACTGCTAAACAAAGTAGAACTGTTACATACAAAACTCCATAGCATGATTAGTAATTCATCTTCAATTAACACAATCCTTGCTCTCAAACAGGAATATTAACAAACCCAATTTACATTGGCTTCTTATCTTTCGATTAAGAAATCAAGACTTTTTTAAGAAACACCCACAATTGGACTACAGGTTATATACATTGGCCTCTAGGATATAACTCTATTAATCCCACTCCTTCCTCCATTCTTCTGGACAATGACATAATGGCAGGTGAAAACATGATCCCACACATACTTAACCGTTTTCTGACTAGATTTCAGAAGCAACCCAAAATAATTCTTACACCCTTTTGCTTTAGTTTTTCATCAGTTTTGCCTAACATTTCAGATGAATATACATTTGCAAAAATTACTAACATGCCAAGTAACTCACATCCAGGATTACATGCTATCCCAAAATTTTTACTAGCTGATCTCAGCCACTTCACAATCCCCATAATTCATAACATGCTTAACTTCTTATCAAAACAGATCCATAATATTTATTTACTCCAATATCACTGGTCTATTTTCTAAACATGCCAATCCTGCCTTCCCCACTTTCACAATCTTAGATTGATCTCCATGTCACCATTCATAATTAACTTATAGAATCCCTTTTAAAAGACAAAATACAATCTAACATACTACCACATATCACCAAGTTCCAATTTGCCAAAAAGGCAGCACCATACCTGAAGCAATAACATTGTTTAGGATGCTAATTGAAGACATCAGAAGTCAGAGAAAAGCTGTCCCTATTGTTGTTCACCTTGACTTAGAAGCAGCATTTGATTATGTGCCTTTTGACAACCTCATGCATTTTTGAACACTTTAATATTCCCATGCTTATCATGTAGATCTTAGCCAATCTACTAGTAAATAGAAATATACATATCATACTCAATAAAACAAAATCTAATCAGAATTTCACTCCACACAACTTTATATTGCAAGGATCCCCTCTGTGCTTGCTTTTATTTATCACATACATCAATCCTCTCCTAGCTGAAATTGAAGCAACACCTCTGGAAATTCACTTAAATCGCTTGTATCACACAATTACTCACACCTTCTACATGGATGATATAATTATATTTCTTCCATCAATTTTTTTTCAAAGTTATACACTATTTTGGAAAAGTACACATCACAGTCTTCTTTAAAATTCAATAAACAAAAAATGGCAGTTTGGTCTCTTCTCATTGGTTCTCCTATATATACAACAAACACCCATCCTCCTCATAATTTTATTGGCATTCTCTTTCATCTTTCAGTAAATCAAACCAGACTAATGATTCAAAATATATTAATAAATTCATAATTAAAACAATAAATTACCTATCTAAGACCTATCTATCACTTCACAGCAAATATCACTACTTAATATGCTTATTTTCCCCAAAGTTATCTACTATGACCCAATCATCAAATTCACCAATACCTTTGTTTGCAATATTTATTCACTCTGCATTCTGCTCATTTGGAACAAAAAATAGGTTGCAACCAGTGTCAATAATCTGCAGAAACCTACCAAAAATAATGGTTTATCATTGCAAAGCATCACCACATCTATTTTCGAAAAACCTACAATATCTTGCAAAAAATCTCAACTAATTTATAGACATTTAATGCATTTATTCCCATACCTCCAACTGATACTCCACCACCCATCACAAATAAATTTACAATAATCACATCAAATTAATAGACAATTGTCAAATACCAGATGACTTATTTCATACCAAGTTAAGATATTGGGATGCTCATCATATAATTACAGCCACTGCATCCCAATGCATCTGAACTCTCTTTTATTAAAAAAATATTGATACAAAAATTAAAATATTCATGGCTGACGCATGAGTATGTTGACATTATTATCAAGTTTAATCATTATGCCTTACATACCAATGCTTTTCTTGTAAGTGGAATGAAGAATGCCAAACTTGATGCTATCTGCATCTTATGTCATAGAGATGAGGAAACAACTCAAACTTCATAGTTAATTGCTCAGTACTTCAAATTTATAGAGAGTTAATTTCCAACCTTACACAACATAGAAACTACATTATACCAGTCCTAATAGATTGTATTAACACTGGTTATTTTCACACTATTACATTATTTATTTTCTTTAATTTCACTCTCTGGTTTATACACTGTAATTTTGTATTCAACCCTACACTGCAGAAACTGATATCATTGTTTATAAATAAAATAAAGAAAATAAAAGGCAGAGATTTCATATTGGCCCCAATTGAAATTGTATCTGCCACATGGAATTAATTGAATTTAATACACTACTCTAAAAGAAACTTCACCCATACTAGCTAAGTTGCATCTCAATAGTTTTTTGACCTCATCACATTATCATTAAACAATATAATTATAATATTTGACTAGTTACCTTCAATATGAAGAACTGTTTTTTTTTTTTATATTGCTAGTGTCTTTTTTTAGCTTAAACACATCTAGACTAATTATTTATATGTAACTAATTATACACAGTGCTCTGTAACTGCTCTCTATTTTGTATATCTTTGCTCTCTATACCAATTCAATAAAATATATTGTAATACTAATACTACTAGTATTATTATTATTATTATTATTATTATTATTATTATTATTATTATTATTATTATTATTATTATTATTATTATTATTATTATTATTATTATTATTATTATTATTATTATTATTATTATTATTATTATTATTATTATTATTATTATTATTATTATTATTATTATTATTATTATTATTATTATTATTATTATTATTATTACTATTATTATTATTATTATTATTATTATTATTATTAGTAGTAGTAGTAGTAGTAGTAGTAGTAGTAGTAGTAGTAGTAGTAGTAGTAGTAATAGTAGTAGTAGTAGTAGTAGTAGTATGGGCAGTAGTAGTAGCAGTAGTAGTAGCAGTAGTAGTAGTAGTAGTAGTAGTAGTAGTAGTAGTAGTAGTAGTAATAGTTGTAGTATAATCTACTTCTAATACTATTTCACAAGGCACAAATTTCAAAGCAAACTATTTATACTGTATATTAAATAAAATATTTACCTCATTAATTTAAAAAAAAAAATACATTTTTGTTCTTATTAGTGTTTTAGTTTTTCTTATGTAGAACCATTATCTGAATTTAAAACAATTTTAACATGTGCTTTGTGAATATTTTATAGTCTCGTTTGTCTGTTGATTGGGTATTTTCATGATAAAAGCTTGTAATTTTTTTATTATTAAATAACTGCTACTTTTGTTATACTGAAATTAATCTCAAGTTAAAAAAGTAAAAAAAAAAAATCTTTATAACTATGTTATTAATTTCATGTTAAATTGATCACCAACTATACCACATTGAACAGAGAACCTAATCATTGAAGATGAGATTGGAACTCATATTTTATGAATATATTTTTACAATACATTGTGCATAGTATTGTTAAACACTAATAATTATAAGTCAGTCATTTAATGAATATTATTACTTATTAATAAAACTAGAAATAACCTCTAATCCCATTAAAAGCTTAAACTTTTGGATTAAGTCTAGGCTAGGAATTTTCATTAGGGTAATTAATGGTCCAAAATTGCTAGCAATATCTTTGTGGGACCACATGATACCTATTTTATGATGGAGTGAATTTAATATATGTAAACTACAATGTAAAAATTTAATATTGACGAGTAATAAAGAAAGAAGAAGGCATGAATAATAGATTAAGACATGTGTCAAATAATGAGTCACATTCAGGCTAAAATATCACTATTATATATGAAATAGACACAACTCTATAATTAAGTAATTGATGTAGTTCTGTACATTTTTTAAAATACTCTATAAAATAATCTATAGTGGAAATCATTTTGGTGTTTAAAATGTGCCCTAAATTTTCATATATTGTATGATTTGAATGTGAATTAAGTAAAATATCCATAGAATAAAATAATTATAAAAATTTGGAAACTATTCGTTTTAACAAAGGAAATGGTTTGCTTAACTAATAAGATTACAATTTGTTTACAATTTCATGAATTTATTAAAAGAAGCATTGTTTAAAACATTATATGAATTTAAATTTGAAAAATAAATTATATCACTTGTTAGAAAGATCATCTCTCTAATTAGTTATTTAAATTATAGGTTCTGTTATATAGTAGGAAATTCGGTAAAGAAAATGTGACATAAAAGAATGACGTACAACGACATTTACAGTATGTGTTTAAGGAAGTATTATAATTAATATTTCAATATGCATTGAATATATTTAACGAAAGAACTTTAACTCTCAGTTTAATGTGTTTTTTTTTTTTTTATGAAAATGTCATGACACTTTTTTAAATTGGCTAACATGAATTATATATGCTTTGTCAAGCTTTATTAATGTTATGTTACATTTTATTATTCTTCAGCACATAATATATTAATTATTGTAAACAATATGTTAATTTTATTCAAAATCGAAGTAAACAATATGTAAATATTACAGACAAATTCTCTTATAAAAATGTTCACTATTCTCAATATATGTATATATCCCTTTGTGATACGGTTAGTTACTTTGTCATAAATGTAATAGTTATGAAAATATTTAAGTTTATTATCTTTATTTGTATGAATTTAAAAAGAATGGGGAAGTATGGAGGTGTTTATTATGTCTATGAAAATATTTAATTGCTTATCTTTCACAATTGTTGTATATTGTTCCATATTTTTATCATTGTTGACTATCTACAGAGAGCCATTTATTACAGTTTAATTAATGTCAAATCTGCTTTCGTCACATTGTGATAAAACTCATTTAAAATGTATTAGTATTTTTTTATTAATTATTCATTAATGAAAAATATTTTTGTAATGTAAGTTTTGAGAACAATAAGTTTATCTATATTAATTAAACTATATACACATACTCAATAATGATAAAGATAAATGTAATAGATTGTAATCTGGGTCAAATGATGAGTTCTAATCCATCATAAAAAGTGCATATTGGAAAATGTATATCTATTTCACATGCCTTTTGTTATATGTTTGTGTTTAAAACCCTCCAAAAAGTGTTAAAATTTGATTAATAGTACACTCTACCATGTGATATATATATATATATATATATATATATGTGTGTGTGTGTGTCTGTGTGTATGAAATAAAGAATTATATATATTATCTGATTTTAAACCCCTAGTCCATATCAAAACAATTTAAAAGAAAGATATAAAAGGAAAGCTAGTTTATGTGAATATACTATAAATTAAACGATAAGGATTTAAATATAATAATTAGATAATAATAATAATAATAATAATAATAATAATAATAATAATAATAATAATAATAATAATAATAATAATAATAATAATAATAATAATAATAATAATAATAATAATAATAATAATAATAAAAAAAGATGAAAATAAAGAAGAAGAATGCAACTAGGAACATCAAATAACAATTAAGAATGATATAAATACAACTGGAAGAGAAAGAGCAAAGGAAGTGCATTTAATTACAAAAGATCACATACATTTTTAGGTGAAGAAATTGGTATAAAAGTGGTGATTGGAGTAAATTAGACATTTGACATTCAAAATATAGCAATTTAAAATTATTTTATGAGATATATAAATATTTGAAACCAGGCACTCTTCACAAACCTGGGAGCTTAATTGTAAGTATAAAGGATTTGAACTCAGATTTTGAAGCACCTTCCAACTATCCAAACTATCTCATACAACTGATACATATGACCACACACATCTACAAAAGATTAATAATCACCAATATTCGTATTTCATGCTAAACCAGCACTCATCAGTTGGTCCAGACTATCATCTCTCTCTCTCACACACACACACACACACACACATATATATATATATATATATATAATCAATGCTCAGTTTATATTAAGATAGCAAATTCTCATACTTCAATGCCAGGTTTTAATCCACTGCAACCTCTAACTTTTCAGCCATCCATATCATTGAAAATCTGATGATGAAAACTCAAATCCCATGCTGATGGTAATATTATTGCCATGCCCATGTTGTCCTGAAATCACTCTGAACCCTCATGTATAGGACAGTATCCATTAAATGCATATAACAGGGATGGACAGGACACAAGCTTAATATGTAAATATTTGAAACCAGGCACTCTTCACAAACCTGGGAGCTTAATTGTAAGTTTAGAGGATTTGAACTCAGATTTTCAAGCACCCTTCAACTATCCACACTATCTCAGACAACTGATACAGATATAAAAAATAAATAAAATACTATGACTAACTTTTAAATCATATTTAAAAAGAGATTTATTTTTAGAATCATTTTTTTCAACATGTAGAAAAAAGTAAAATCAAGAATGTTGATTTAACTCAGAATCTCACTTCTTAGGAACTAATTACAGTATTTTAAATAGAAAAAAAGCGATTCTCATCTACAATAACTGTTTTATATTTAGAAATTATATCTGTTGAGTATTATTGATGATTTTGTTTAAAAAAAACCCAGAATGTTCTATTAATAAAATGCCAAGCTTGAAAAAAAAAAAAACAGTTAAATCCGCAACTAATGCTTGTTTAAAAATAATACAATTGTAGGAAATATTGTAAATGGAGTATACAATTGAAAAAATAAAAATAATGAAGTTTTATATCTTCTTAAAAAAAGTTTTGTAAAAAAATCAATGATTTGTATTAATTATAATCACATTACATTTAAAGTGCGTGTAAATATTGTACACATATAAATCTATGCTAAAGGATACAGTTTCTTTCATATTTTTATATCATAAAGCTTAGTCCTCTTTCTTTGATGAGCCCCATAATGATATATTTCATATTAGCTGTCGTTGCTGCTTTCTTTATAATCATTTCCAATAATAGGTAAATATATGGTTGTAAATTAAATCATTTAAACATTTCATGTATTTAATAGCTCTATGCCGTTTTTTTTTTTCTTTTATTATACCTTTATCGTGGCAATAAACCAAACTTTCCGGTCATCGCTCTCTATACTCACCAAAGTGACCGAATGTGGATTAAAACTCTTATTGTTGTGATAACAAACAGACTTATAGAACAGATAGTCTTTGGAAAGACTATATAAATATTTACCTTATTCTAATATGATTCTTTAGTGTGGCCTGTTGCAGAAGATTCTATAAAATATATGTTACTGTTTTCCTTGTGATTTCCTCTTGTAATCTAGTTTTAATTTTGTCAACTAACATAGATTGACATTTTGGACAGGGCTGAAAGGAGTCTAACTTAAAAAGTTGAAGAGCAGGACTTCTTATTTCTCTTTCTCAATTTGAAAGTAAGGCATACTAACCAACATCATTCATTGTAGATAGAGTGTGATTTCAAAATAGAAGATGACAGTAGTTCTGGTTTATTGTCAAAAATAAAAAGATAATAAATAAAAAATAAAATAGATTTCATCTATCAAATAATTTAAATATTTCAATAACTTAATTTAATTTACACATTTGCATAATTAAATCATATATAAATAATTCTGTAAACTGTAGCTAACATGATAGCAATGATTATGAAGCCCACTCCTGAATGAGCACTCAGGTTTATTCTATAAAGAAAATAAAAACTGTTTCATTATTCTAATACATACTCATACACAAGTAGTACAAAAACAAACAGAAGCAAAAACTAATCTATATAAATCAGCTTTCTGGATACAAAATATTTGACAACTTGGGATTGAAATAAATGAGGTCATTTTACTTTAAAAATAAACACAAACATAATAACTACTATAGATATTAGAACAATTTCATTTTAACAGTAATGTGATTGTCAATTGACACTAATTGACAGTTAACTGACAATATAAAGGCAAAAACATATCTCCATTTTCAGGGATAAAAATTTTTGTATCAAAATTATATAGTAATATACGATCTTGTGTCAGCCCTTAGTTTCATGGAAGATCAGTAATTTGCCTGGCAAAAGTGATGCCTGCATAACAAGCTGAAGCCATGCGATGTCTAACTGTATTTAAGAATAGTACCATGAAAATAATAACCATAAAATAGCTCCACAGAGCTTTGAACCCAACCAGTTGGGAATAGTTTCATTTGAAGCAGAAATCAGCAAAAGTATCCATGTTCTAAAATTCTAGGTAACAAATAACATTTTTCTTATTTCCATTTCTATGTAAAGTAGCCATTGCAATGGTTTGAAGCCTCCCAAAGACAAATGATAACGAACTGTATAACATGCATAAAGAACTGCTGATGTACATGTTTTGAAATGTCTTTCATGTTAAAGATTTAGGATATGTTGTATTGATTTCATGTACTTTAAATGTCAAATATTATTTATTTTTGTTATATTATCTTGCTATTATATATGTGTGAGCCTGAAGTTATGATAAGTCCTTGTTCATTTAAATAAGTTTCATATATGTTATTAAAAATAGAATAATAAATGTTTAGTTGAATAAATTATTTTCAAGCTTAATTTTGTCAGTCAGTTCTTTACCACTAATTAAAGCAATAATTTGTTATTGTATTACAATTGACTGAGCTAGTTATGGGATGTTTAGGTGTTGAATTAGTTGCCATTGTTCAAAGTACATTAATTGTTTTGGTAATTAACAGGCATCCAGGGTTTACATTTCAATATATATATATATATATATATATATATATATATATATATATATATATATATATATATATATATATATATATATATATATATATGTCTATACTAAACTTAATGTAATTATAAGGAATTTGAACTCAGAATTTCAAACATCCCCCATCTATCCAAACCATATTATATAACTGGTACACACAACCACATACAAGTGACACAATAAACAATCTTCAATATAAATATTTTGTGCTGAACCAGCACTCACCATTGATTCAGATCACATGTATCTAACACATATATACCATTACTGCTGAACTAATATTAAACCGCAAAACTTCAAACTTTAGTAGACAATCATCAATCTTCTAATCTCTAACTCTTCAGCCTTCCATATCATTGAAAATCCTTTGGTGAAATGTTCAAAACCATTGATGATGCCAATATTATTGTCAAACCTATGTTGAACCTTATGTCAATCCAATCCTTCACACATAGTACCGTAATGTGTTCATTTAATTTTATAAAAGAGTGGTGAGTAAAATACAGGCTGAATATGCCATATTTAAATACACATTCATTGTCTATACTAAACTTAATGTAATTATAAGGGACTGGAACTCAGACTTTTAAACATCCCATGGCTATCCAATCTTTTTTATACAACTAGTACATATAACCACATATATGTGAAAAATATAAATGATATGTATTTTGGAGATAATATATTGTTTTCACATGTATGTGGCCATGTGTGTCAGTCATATAAGAATGATTGGATAGCTGTGGAATGGTTAAAAGGCTGAGTTCACATTTTTTATAATATATATATATATATATATATAAATTATAATATATATATATATATATATATAAATATATAATGAATAAAAAGTATTTATATTTTTAAATAGATTCATTACTGGTTTCATTTTTTAATTTGTTACTTATCACTACTTTTTATCAATAATTCGTCATTGTAAAAGTGGTGACGTTATTTTTAGATGCATAATGTGTCAGAGAATTAAAAATAAAACCACAAAAAAACAAAAAATCAAAAATTGAAGTTAATTTTAAATATATGTTTGTCATAACCGGATACATTTGTAAAATTACATATCCTATAGCTATTTTCTACTTAACCAGATAATACCCATTTCGTTTTCATTTATATTAAATGTACAGTATGCAAAGACTTCTCAAGTAAGTGCAGTGCATAGAAGGAAGCTAATACAGTAATTACTTTTATTTTCTTTAGTTTTTTTTTTGTTTTGTTTTTGTTTTTAAAATGTATATGATTTGTATTATATAAATAAATATATATATTTTTGTTAACCTTATAGCATTTTGTTTGAATTCTTGGACATTTTGTTTCGACAAGGTTAAAGTCTTAAAGAATAACTGTTACATCTTAAGTAATACTGAGATTCGGTATGTTATGGCTAATTACTCAGAATGTGTGGAAGTCAAAGAAAATAATAAATGTGTTAAAACAATATATATATATATATAAAGTTTGATATCTGTATTCGTTTCACAATATATGTAATATACAAATCAATATATATATATATCAAAATACAGTACAATTTATATAAATTATATTCTTTTAGAAGTACTTTCGATTATAAACTTTGTAGTCTTTATCAACTATATAACGTTGAATTCATGTATATTCCACCATCTTAAGTAGCAAACCGATGGTGGAATATACCAAAGCTAGCTATAGCAAAGAATTTTAATCTTTAATTTTATACAGGCATTTTTTAAAATTTTGTAGTTTTATTCTAGTGAATATATATATACATTCAAGAAATCATTTTATCTGTATATATGTTTGTTCTAAAATATTTCTATGTTGATTTTTTTCGTTATTAATACAAATTATTAATGATTTGGAATTTTTTAAAATTAAAATCTGATATATGCATACATATATATATATTATTTTAGAAAATATGAACGTCAATTTTTTTTATTGCGTTCTTTATATACTTTGTGATTATGGAGTTGGTAAGTAATTATTATTATTATTATTATTATTATTATTATTATTATTATTATTATTATTATTATTATTATTATTATTATTATTATTATTATTATTATTATTATTACTACTACTACTACTACTACTACTACTACTATTACTACTATTTCTACTACTACTACTACTACTACTACTACTATTATTATTATTATTATTATTATTATTATTATTATTCCTGTCAATGAATATTGTTCAATCATTTTGAATCGTAACTCTACAATGGATCTAGTTTATTATAATCAGTGTTAAATAAATTTTCCAAGTACATTTGTTTGAAATATAAAGTTGTTCTTCATCAGGTCTTAAGTATCTTTACAAATCATAAATCAACAGTTCTCATTATAACGAATATAACTTCACCTATTATAATTAAACCTTATGAACGTGATACACGGTCTGCTTTTGTCTGTAATATCAACATGGTAATTCCAATGTCCTTATGATTTCTGTTTTATTTTAGTTACCTTCATTATACAATCAGATTGTTTCTAATATTGAACATTTTAGTTTAGATAAAAAGTAATTTTGCAATATTTTTAAATTTAAATGCCATATTTTTATTAAATTTATAAAATTGTATATTTTTAATTTTGTAATATCTTGTCGATTGAGTTTATTATCTTTAATATATTAGTGATGAACATACAAGTAGATATATGTTATTGTCTCTCAAATTAAATAAGTTGAACTCAATTTATTATTACTTTGAATATGCTTTAATCCATCTCTTCAACTTATGCACATAAAGTGTTAATTGAATCGTCCCAGTATTGTAAAAGCGTTACTAATTTTTCTTCAAAAAGATATAATAATGGGGTTTATATGTAGATTGTCATATTCAAGAAACAGCTGCAATTTCCAATTATCCCATCTCACATAAGAGTTATTCAAGACAATTTTTAACAGAGTGCTAATTTTATTAAAAATAATAACCCCGACTAAATTTACCTGGTAGTTATCACTCATCTAATGGTATGTTTGATAGATTTGTCAAATCATGTAAAATTTTAAGTAATGGCTCTAATGACATTCTCCATGTTAATGAAGGGATTAAGGATACTATACTTACCTTTTCTCTTTAAAAAAACAAAACAAAACATAATTTATATTCATATTGCAATAAAGATAAAATATGACATTATTTAGAATTTAATCTTCATCGTAATCTAAACCTATTTTTTATCATGAATATACACCATGAAATGCCCACCATTGTTAAAGAATTCTCCTCATGATGGATTTATTTTAAAGATTTATTTTACAAGAGCATGTCATACTGACATAATTTATCTTAATTTTTTCAAAACAAAGATATTAAAAAAATCGGGCGAAATAATGTCTGGATATCAATACTTTTAATAATTTTCATCATAATTATAAGACATCTTTTAGGCATAAATCTGATTTATTTTCAAATTCTCTTGTAAGTGTCGATTATGGATATTCTCACTCCTTGGCATAGCATCACGTGATCAGCATTTTTATGGATATAGATATTTAGACAAAACTTATTTTTTTGTTGAAATGTCTCACAAAAATCATTGTTTTCAGTATCTGAATAACTTTTCACCTTGTAACAACATTCCTATCTGTTTTGTCTAATATTAGAAACAAATATAATAGATATCTATAGGATAACGATCGACCCTTAAACTATCAACATTTTAAGAGTTGATTGTTATCATCTACAATTATAACCATATTAATGTATTGAGTATTTGGATTTATTATATATATATATATTTTCCATTCTACAATCAAATACTTAAACAAAATAGTCTAAAAAAAAACAAAATAAATCTAATAATGTCAAATGTTTTAATTTTTACATATTTATATCCATTCAGTTAACCATTGGAATTTAATTTTCCAGAATTTTTAACCTCACTGTAAATAAGTTATTTTTTTTTTCATGATGCCTTGTCTTAAACATTGAGACTTCCAGAAAAAGGTTTTACTTATTTTTAACATCTTCTTTTTTAGATTTCTATTCTATTTATTTTTATAACTTCATGTCTTTATCTGTTCCACTTTATCCATCTTCTATTATTTATGATTAATTAGACACACTGTTATGTAACATTCCAATTAAAACATTCTTCTAAACAAAAAAAAAAGATTTTATATTTTTCTTGAAACATGATTAAAATAGTATGAAAACCCCCAAAAAATTCAGGTAATATATTAAAATCTTTCATAATGAAAGATCTTCAAAAATTACCTCTACAAGCAATGACACACTTATGTCAATGAAACAAAGTCTCGGATATAAATTAATCTTCACATCATCTACATTATGTGAATCTATTGACGTTAAGTAGTTTTAAGTAATATGTATAAAAATTGTTTACATATAATTGCATAAAAACTAGTATTTCACCATCTGAATTAAATGAACTATTATGTATCTTTGAGTTTTTCTTATTTCATATGACTCCCATATAACAATTATTGGAGACAATATTATTGGTACTTACGGATAATTCAACCGATGACGTTTTTGACTTACCGATTTCCCTTCCGGTAGACATTGACGTTTTTTGCATGACAACATTGTCATGGCAACAAAGTGACTGGCGTGATTAATCCATCAGAGAGTCTTTTTTTTTTCACCCGCGAGATTTAAAATTCGGAGAGAGGTTTGGGAAATTTTTTGATTTTTCTGTCTATTGCGATTTTGCTATTCACGGCATCATAGTTACTTTTTTGAGCTGTAAATTCAGATAAATTGTTTTATATATCTGTTTATTTTAAATTTACAAAAAAAATTTGTTAATATTTCTACAATTTTCAAACTTACATTGAATTACGTTTAATGTGTAAATAATTTATTCTGGTAAAGTGTTTTTTATTTATCTGTTTATTTTAAATTTACAAAAATTTTTAGTTAATATTTCTACAATTCTGAAACTTACATTGAATTACGTTTAATGTGTAAATAATTTTTAATAATTTTTTAAAACAAATTTGGAATATACATTACCAAATGCATGTGATAACAAGGACGTCATTAATGCCAGATTCGCATTAATTCGGGTAAAGTGTTTTATTTGTTTATTTTAAATTAACAAAAACTTTTTGTTAATATTTCTACATTACGTTTGTAATGTGTAAATAATTTGAAATAATTTTTAAATCAATTTTGCAATATGCAGTACATTTTTAAAATTACCAAATGCATGTAAAAGTGCGGCGTTTTTTGGATGCCATTAATACCAGATTTGCATTAGATCGCGTCTTTTTATTTAGGTGTTTATTTAAAATTTACAAAAAGTTTTTGTTAATATTTCTACAATTCCCAAACTTATTTACAAAAAATATTTGATAATATTTATACAATTCACAAACTTACATTGAATTATGTTTTAATTTTATTTTTAATTTCTGAATTATATCATACAGCTATGAGAGTAATACAATGTCTGATATACGTGTATGCTGAGCCTGCGGATCAACAAAAACATCTGGAGCCCCTCCCGCCAATTCCAGCGCTATGCGCTGCTGTATTTTAAAATTGAGAATAATATTTTGATGCATGCATGTATATTTTTTGTATTTTTTTTAGTATTTGCCTGACCTGTGTCAGATATTTTTCATTTTTGAATATTTTTTAGCATGTGACCTGGATAATTCAACTGATGACGTATTATCCTGAAGGCATATCAGTCTAATCTTGCAATTTTTAACGTACCATGTTCACATGATCTGTGGACACATTTTAGCGATTACATGTGGCCGCAGATCACTTGGAGACGTTATCTTAAAAATCACAAGAATAGACTGATATGCCTTCAGGGTAATATGTCATAGGTTGAATTATCCGTAACTACCATATTATTCTTGAATTTTATGTTGGTGTCACTATTTTTTTAATATTATCGTCCTAAGCTTTGAGGATGTTGCAATTTATTTATATATTTAATTTCAAACAATATATTATGAATACTAATGATGAACATTGAACAGTACACTAAATGGTTAACAATATTTTCATAATTAATTGTAATCTTATTTTGTCTTTATCCTGTTCTATTGATTGTCGTCATCCCCCAATCCATTTTCATATTAATATTTACTATTTTATGTCTATTTCCTTTGAATTTACTAGAATGAATTACATAAAGGATAATTTTTTGAGTCTATGTTTGAAATTCTCTAAATTTGATTGATATTCTCTGTCCAACCCTTCTGATGTTAATTTTTGTAATGGGTTTTTTATTCCTACGCTTAATAAACTGTTAGATTATTTTATACAACAAAAATTATCAATTAATCGTTTTCATGCATACTTCTTCATAACTCTCAAAAAATAATTACAAGAACATCATGAATAATACCTCACTACAAAAAAAATGTTGTTTTGCAATAATTTTACTGGTTTTGGAAGATTTTCAACATGTGTTTACAAGGCAGATTAAAAAAAAATATTTATAGAAAATGTCGAGTGAAATAGTTATTAAAAACTCTGATTTTTAATCAAACATTTGGGATTAGCAAATAGGAAATTACAGTATAATCATAAAGGGTGATTATTTGAGCATATGTTTGAAATTCTCTAAATTTGATTGATATTCTCTGTCCAACCCTTCTGATGCTAATTTTGACAATGGATTTTTTATGTGTACACTTAATAAACTATTAGATTCTTTTATACAACAAAAATATATCAATCAATCTTTTTCCTCCATACTACATCATAACTCTCAAAAAATAATTAAAATAAAATCATAAATAATATCTCACTACAAAAAAAAATGTCGTTTTGCAATAATTTTAATGGTTTTGGAAGATTTTCAATATGTGTTTACAAGGCAGATTAAAAAAAATATTTATAGAAAATGTCCAGTCATATATTTGTAATAGTTCTCAAAAACTCTGATTTTTAATCAAACTTTTGGGATTAGCAAACAGAAAATTACAGTATAATCATGGCACCACAAAAAAGGCAAATAATTTTGCTGAATAATATTCTGAAAATGTCAAACATCAATCTCATTCTGCTGTTAATATTTCAAATTGTTTCTTATACAAAAAAATATTTTTGATTTCTTTTCTGTATCCGATATCCTATCTTCCAATCAAAATATCAAATAAAATACTAGTTTAATCATGATAATATTGCTCCATTTAGACATATAAAGGTCATGTTAAATTTATTTCTCTTACTATCCGACATATGTTTAATTGTTGTATAATAAGTGGCAGCTTCACCACAACTCTGAAAATGACAATTTTTTACCTATTGACAAAAACAGAGGTAAATTCTTATATAATAATTATAGGCCTATTTGTTTTGTTTTTTTCATGTCATTACAAAACTTTTTGAATGGCATATTTTTGACATAATTATTGTAGGTATTAGCAAATTTCTAGCTCCTATTTAATATGGTTTCTTATTCAATAAATCCATTGAAACCAATCTCATTATCTCAGATTATATAGCTCATGTTATAGAAGATCTGGCTTCGTGTTGTTTATTTTGATATGACTGAATCCTTTGATAAAATTGACCATAGTATTATCTTAGCCAAATTATATAGTTTAGGGTTTTCAAAATCATTAATCAAATGGTTTGAATCATTCATATAATTACAAATAGCTATTGCTAAATATAAGCATTATATATCTTCACTCTACTCTTGTTCAGTTGGGTATATATATATATATATATATATATATATATATATATATATATATATATATATATATATATATATATATATTGGTGCAAAATATAGAGTTTGATAGAGCTGATTTAAAACATTTCTCAGTCTTCAACTAGGTGACTTGATTATCATGGCTTGCATTTTGTATCTACTTCATACTTGCATTTAAAGTAACTTAATGATAAGATTGTGTAATATTTTGCTTTGTTATTGCATATATTTTTAATGTACTAAAATTGCTTTTTCCACACGCTGATTTAAATCAGATGTTTTTCACCTGTAAGAAACTAACAACATATTATATCAAGTTTAGTAAATTGTGATTAAAAATAACCCTAGAAATTATATTTAATTTAAATCAAAAGCCATTTATTTAATTACTTTTGAATTATTAGATAAAATATGATAAACGGGTTTTGTGTATTTCATCGTAACAGAGCGTTCAAAAAAATGAATTACAATTAACATATATTTAACACAGCATTACGCTGTTGCACATGCGCTTTGAAGATTTTAACTATAAATGAATGAATACTAACACTCAACCACATGATAAAGTCTTTGGAAAAGATAGAATGGCCTGGTGGACATCTATCTTTTCGAACCCAAACGCTTTTGTATGGGCGAATCTTAAGTGTTTGAAAGTGAAAGCGTGAATATATTAAATAATCGCGCTATAAAAAATGATTTAATTAACATATATGTAAAACATGTGAAGGATATTTTTTTAAAAAAAAAAAAATTAATAACCAAATGAGTTAAACTAAAATGTCTTCTACATAAATCAACATGATTGGCTGAATTTAGATAATCTTTTCAAGTTTGTCCAACCAGGAACCAAGTCTTTGATAATATTCTCTACTATCTATAATTAAAATATATTGGAACTATTAACCTTGAGAGTGAAATAAATGGCTAAAAGATCAGTTTTTTTTTAAATATATTCTATTGCTTACAAACTGTTAACATTAAAGAAAATATCTTAATTTCATGATTTATTTGGATAACAATATTATATGTTACGTAATGAAGTGTTATACTAATTTAAGATTATAATTTTTTTCGTTCATTTTAATACATATCAATATTTTATACATATGCACAGTGAAATTCTATTCTGATGTCTTGGTGTGTCTTAGGCTGAACAATAAGAAATTGATTATTTCATCTTGAACTTATGTTATAAATAACGTTTCTACTATTTGATATTTATTATTAAAGTAATAATAACACTTGTTGAAAACAATAACAGCTAGCTAAAAGAAAACAATTTTCTGACTTCCATAGCCAATGTTGGATTGTTATTTACTCGAATAATTATTCCTAGTTTTTGATGCTGAATAGACTAAAGGTAAGTTAAAAATTTTAAATCTGGAGCCACACCTGCTACAGAATGTGGGTTTCAGTAACTTATGAAGAATTTTCTAATTAAAACTCTACATGTCTTTTTTAAAAAAAACATACCTCATATTACCTCATATATATCCATAAAGCCCATACAAGAGTCTATTAATTCACGAGTATTCATTATAAGTGGAAACAAAAGGAATAGAATCAAATATCTGAAGATTTGTTTTATAATTGAAAACAATTTGTTTTATATTTTTGTGCTGTATATTAAGTGTTAAAAGATGTGCTACAATTATTTTATTAGTGAATTGTCACTATAACTAAAATGTGTGATTTAATTTAATGTTAATTGAATAAGGGTGTATTTTATTTTGATTAAATTTTCATGTGAAGGTATATATGTGAAGTTTATGCTATGTAATTTTCTATGCTTAATGATAATATATTATTTTAAATTCTAGGAATTGAATTTATATTATATGGATCAAAGAGAATAAATAATTGATGGAACAGTACTTGCAAAAGGTTAAGGAATTATTGGTGAATTTATAATGTTTATCAGCACTAAATGAATTATTCCTGTGAGTCTTCCCAGGATACTGTGCCTATACTAATGTCATTTGTTATATTGTTATTATACTCATATTTTACGCAGAGTCAGTCATGACCTTGGTCTTATTTATTTTGAAACAATTCTTTATTATGTCTGAACACATGTCTGATATAAAGAGTGTGTTTTCTAAGTTAGTAGAATTATTGAGGAGGATGATTTTACAGACGCTTATTTCTAAGGTTACAGCCTTAGTAAATTATTACTTAATATAATAATGGGCGTTTAATAAAATTTATAATTACAACTTTAAATTATGATTTAATGTAAATATTGATACAACTTTGTAATGTTGAATAACATTAGTCTGTGCTGATGGTTAATTCACAGAATAATTATTTGCCATTTTTTTGTTTTTTGTACTCATTCCTGTGCTGGTGGTTAATAAGCAGAATTGTGTGTAATTATACCTGTTGCTTGATGGTGGTCTTCAAATCCACAGGGCATTCAGTGCTGTGTAATTCCAATGTGTAGATGAATGCATCCACAGGACTACAATTTTCCTTCATAAATGTAGTTTTGGGCAAAGTCTTTATGGACTATGATGTTAAAATTATCTTCCTTCATCTTTAGGTAAAATCTTTAAGTTCAGTCATGAGATATAGTGGGACATCCTATCTGAATTGTCTCCATAGTTTATTTTGTGTTTGTGTACATGATATTTTAGCTGAATAGAGGTTCAAACCTCCATTTTGCTTCAGTATTTCATTATGTCCAACTTTCACATATGAGTCATTACTTATTGATTATTATTTTTATAAGTTTACAGTATAGGGGTATTGTTTCTGGAATTGACACATTGTACATTTTATGACTAGATGTTGAACTCCATTCTCTTTTTTCAGAACTGAAATTAAGCCCATTTCTAATAAAACCTTGTAACAGTGTTTATTAGAAAATCCATGTATACTATTAATGTATTGAAGCAAATAGATGGAATGGTATTTTATTTATTTTATTTGTTTATATATTTATTGGTTTACTTATATTCAAACATTGAATTAATCAACTACTTGTTTAATGATAAGTTTGTAAATAAATGTTAACTCATAATTTAACTTATGTCATTGCTATTTGTCATTCACAAAATCCAGAAAAACCTACCACATTGAGTAGACCACAGATTAGAGCACATATTGCCAATGATAATGCATATAAGCTTTAGTAATATTCAGGGGAAATATTTGAATGCTTTTGTTTTCGGGTAGCTCGGGATGTATGAAGTACAATAAAATGTCATTTACCTCATTCATCACTTTAGCTTTGTTTTGTTAATTCTGGAGTATAATACAAAATTGATTGTCTCTATAAATATTTATAATATTAGGCTCAAAATTCGTAAATAAATTTATTAGATAATGTTATGATAAAATCTATTTTCTTAATCCTATGATTTGCAATTCATCAACATAATAAGAGTCTCATTTCTATTGACTTAATTAGGAATTTAAATTAATGAGGAAGAAACCTAAGTTTTCTATGCTTGTTTATTATTGTAAAACATATACCTCGCGTAGCATTTGTACTAAAATACTGACTTTATCTCAGCTATAATCAACCATGTGTGGCGATACTTATAATTATTGCTTTCTTGTTAATAACTTGTCTTTACCAGGTGATAGCTGGTATAAACCTGGACAATCATATATGTCATAATGAAAGAGTAATCTTTAACAGTTTTATAAATTATACCATCTTATCCATTATTAGCCATAAGGCCTCATGCCAATAAAAATCTCAGAGTAAAGTTTTGAATGATAATAAAAATTAAATAGTTATAATATGTTTTAGGTAATCTAATATATTTTCACATACTACTATAATGGGTCTTCATGATGTACCCCAGCAGCAACCAGATTGGATCATAACAATTTCATGCTATACCATTAATTCTGTCTGTTGCGAACTGATCAGACTTTATTTGTTATACTGATGATAGTAAAATTTTAAAATGAATTATTTTCTTTATTGATTTCTCTTTACTTCAAAATGATGAAGTAAATTTTACTATAGATATAATAAACACCTCCATACTTCCCCTTTAGTTTTAAACTCATATAAATAAAGATCCAATAAAAACAAATGCTCTCCAAGATGCATTTCGTGCTGAACCAGCACTCATCAGTTGGCCTCAGTCACTATCTCTCATATGTCTCTATTATATGAAGAGTATTTATCTAGAGTAAATTTCTTACATTTTCATTTACCATTGTTAAACTTTCCTCCACTCACAACTTTGACGCCATCCATTTCAGATAAATACATTAATGATTCTTACTAATCATTTTCGAAACTATAGATTATCTCAAGCACAGATATAAACTTTAAACCTCAGTTAAAGGTTAATATATCTGATTTTTCTTAAAATTTTACACACACACACACACAATGAGTTATTCACCTTTCTCTTTCTCTTGTGTACTCTAAAAAAATGTTAAATTTTATTGTTTCCTCATTATATTCATGATTTCAAAATTACTTTCAAAAAATAGTCCGACATGTATTGGAATAACTTTTTTCAGTAATTCCTACTCCAACCTACTATTACTGTCATCGTGAATAGAGCATATACAATAATGGGCATCATATATATACAAAATTAAATATTTTGGCACTCAGCAAAATGTACTTTTTTTTCCTCTCATAGATTATCTCAAACTTAGAATTTGCTCAGTTATCTGGACACTTATACTAAAAATAGACATTTAAAATAATCCAATATGCCTTTGTCAAATATTCTAAATATTTCACTGAGAGATTTAACATTTCATTGATGCAAGAAAGAAAAAAAAAACACAGACATTATATATATATATCAATGCCGTATTTCTTCAAAGCAATATACGGAATCTTATAATCAAATATTAGTAAACAGTAATCAAAAATTTAGAAAAGTACAAAGGCAGCTATGCTAATATATAAACTCAAGAAAGACTTAATCCATAGGCAGGCAACAAATTTTAAGATCTTTGAATTAAGGGAAGATTAATCTTTCAAAATATTAATTGACAAAGATGACGAGGATAGCGCACCTATGTGACGGTTATATTTTTTGTATTTTTCAAAATTTTTGATTACTATCTTTACTAATATTTAATTATAAGAATCCATATATATAATTACAATAAAAATAATAATAATAACGGTAACAAACTATTACATACAATCCTTAAATTCGCAGAAGTACTTTCGGTTAATTTCTTGAACCCGTCTCAACTGCCATTAAAATTCGAAAAATAAAAATAAAACAAAGCGGAAGCAAACGTCATCAATTCAAATTCCACGAATCTCGTATTTTAATGTTAGCAGATTGCATATTTATTAAATGCATTTTATTTCTATTTATAAAAATTGCCTCCTTAATTTTGTTTTTATTACGGTTTTTTTCTTCATGAAGAATTTTCACATTTTCAAAATCAAATTTAAATTTATATTTACATGTTTTTTCATGATCAAAGAAAACTGAAGGAGAAATTAAATCACCATTATTTTTACTTTTTGCACATTTATATAACAATTATGCTTCCTCAATCTCCTCACTCAATAGTGCAACTAGATTTACCTATATATGATGTCATACAATCACAAAAAATTGATATATGACATTACATTTCTGCTTGACAGGTATAACATACTTAGAATTATTGACTAATTTATTAATATTGTTTGGAAAGTAGAATGAAACATTAAACACATTCTTATATATATATATATATATATATATATATTTCAAATCCACAAGTTATATTTTTTTAGGGATATATATATATATATATATATATCCCTAAAAAAATATAACTTGTGGATTTGAAATAAATGGAATAGATATCCATTGTTTACTATTAATCTTCATTTTCTCTAAATTATTATACTATATTTTTAAATTGACATAAAGTATTGCTTATTTGTTCCATTTTATAACCAACATCAAGCAATTCCTTGGCAAATATCTCAATATTTTTCAGTTTATCACTTTGGTAAGGAAGTATTTTTTTATTCTGAAACAAAAAGATCTTAAACTTGTCATCTTATATGTCATTGGTACTGGATTAATTCTACAAAGTGACTGGAATGCCTGACAAGGACAGCATCTTGTAAGCCAAAGGATGTAAAACTTTGAGAAGAAATCTTGCCATGTTTTGGCAAGGTGAATCTATAGAACTGACAATCGGTCTTAATGGAACATGATTCTTATAGATTTTAGGTAAATCAACAAGATGAGGAATTTTGCTGAAATATGATGTTATTTTTCTTTTTTCTGAATCAGTGAAGTATCTGTGATGCTTTCTCAGTAATGTTTGTAACTTTTTACTCGGTATCAAACTTTTTGCCACTTTTCATATTTGCCTGTTGTGAGAAGTACTTGTAGTTTGTTGTTATAATCAGTTGTATCCATTACAACTGTTGCATTGCCTTTGTCAGAAGGGAGAATAAATATAGATTTATATACTTTGAGTGATTTAATTGCTTTCCATTCCCCATTGGATATGTTTGACTTCAATTATTGTTGCTTGTCAAGTGTTCTTTTTATTCTCCAGAGTAATTCTGCTGCTTCTTCTAAAACAGTTTTGAGTGACTTCCTCAGGGCCTGCCATTATATGTAGTAAAGATGTATTAGATAGTGTTATGACAAAGTTTAATCCTCTTTATGGAAATGAAATTTCAATATCTGTTAGTTGTTTAGAACTGAGATTTTTAACAGATAAAGTTGCTACATTGCTTGGTACGTTATGATTTTTGATATGCCCACGTAGGTTAGCAGATTATTCTTTTGACATTCTTTTAGTTTTCCATGTAATGTAGAATATGATTTTTTACTGCTTGAGGAACTCTCATATATTTATCATCAGTATGTTTATTTTTGAGAAAACATTCTACATTGTTACTGGAGTGTTTGATACTTATAAAACCTTTGAGCATTTATTTTTTCACTTAACAGAGGGACACTTGCTCTCTGGGTAGCTTTCTGAGAGTGAATTGGAGGTTTTAGTTGCAAATCTTTAGGAATTATTCCTTCAGATTTACATAAGAAAGTTAAATGATTTTCTAATTTGCCCAGCTTTAGACATAATTTTTCATAATGTCTAAAGTTTGATATAGTATGGAATCCATTCTGAATACTTAGTGTAAATAATGTAAATCCCTTCAAACTGTTATTATTAACAAAATGTTATAATTTTAAAATAAAATCCTTGTCTATGTCTCAATGTTTTATCAATCCTAAAAAATCCAGAAATCCTATAACAATCATAAATCATACATCATTACACAAATATTTGAATTTTATTATATTTAATTGCTTGTAACAGAGTTATAATGAAGTACTTGAGAGATTAATTTGTTATTTGAGATTCCAAAAAAGCTTTTAAGTATATAATTAAAGGATAAAAAATTATATTAAACCCTGCATACTCAGACAATAAGTACGTTGATTATAATCGGATAAATTTAGCAATATTAAATTACAGTTTATTATCTGCATTAGGATTTTCATATGATATCGAAGGCAGTGGGTAGACATAAAATCCTTTTTTCATCCATGGTATTCAAATACATTCCCAGTAGAACTTTATTATTCAAAATTTTAAGTTCTCAAAATGTTTACGTTATTTTACAAAAAAATTCTTTATAATGGAAATTTTATTTAAGTATTCGAAAATAAAGAAAGTGGACATTGGCTTTGTTAGTTTAAGCTAAGGTTGACTATAACTATCATCACTGGGAGAGTATTCATAAATCAGGAATAATTTCTTATCAGTAGTTGGCAAATAGGAATTAATCGGAGAATAAAGAAAAGTATTGTATAATTAATAGCTGTTAATATTAGCAAAACTAAAGTATGATTGATAGGATGATAGTGAGATGGAATAGGATGATGATGATGACGATGAGTTATGAAATGATTTAAATTTAATCAAACTTTAATTGTGAGTTTAATGTGAGATGGATGGGAGAGAGCTGTGAGATTTTAGTGTATAGTGGGGAATAGAGTTGAGATTCTCCTCCTCTCCAACAGAAATGACAAATTACGACATTGTTGTTGTTGTTGCTGTTATTATTATTATTATTATTATTATTATTATTATTATTATTATTATTATTATTATTATTATTATTATTATTATTATTATTATTATTATTATTATTATTATTATTATTATTATTATTATTATTATTATTATTATTATTATTATTATTATTATTATTATTATTATTATTATTATTATTATTATTATGTTTCAAAGCAAAACTTTATTGAGTCTAAAAAGTTACAGAATCACATCTAGTACTACATTGATTTGTTACAAATGCAAAACAAATTACAACAACTTTCAGTATATAAGTCTTTATCATTTCTGCATACTTTCTTTCTTGTTTTTAAATTTGGTCTTCTATTTAGTTCAGTTTATGCTTGCATCTCTTTGAAGTTGGAAAAAATGCGGATGTTGAAAATGTCATCATCTATCATATTGGACTTTATATTTTATAGACTGGATCTTTGTTTCAAGTATGACCATGTGGCTGCAAACACATCTGGTTGAGCTAGGATGCTGTCTATTTTTCTGAACAGTTATAGTTTTATTGAATATGTTGCTGGGTGGCGTTGAGGGTTATTAGCAAGTGCAAAAGTGCATCTGGTACACCAGTAGGCATAAAGGTTATATGTTACTGCACAAATAGCAGGGATGTTGCCATTTTTAAATGTATTTATTATTTCATCAATTGAAATGATAGCCTTTCTGTATGTGGTAAACATTGTGTGATATATTGTTTTTAGGGCACTGCAGAAAGGGAAAAAAATGATCTTGTGTCTCTCCTTCTCTATGACATAGCCCACACATGGGGTCTATATTTGCATAGAATCTATGAAATCTAAGGAAATCTGTTGTGGGTAGAGCATTAAGATTAAGCTTAAGTAGAAAATGAAATAATTTTGGTTCTAATGACCATTTTTTGAATTGTTGCAGTAGATGCCTGTTGTTTATCCCTAGAACTGGTCGATGTAAATTAGGTGTCTGTTTTGGGTATAGTATATTATAAATGTCCCAGTATGTTTACTTGTTGTCATTATTGAGTGACATTTTGTTATATATTGGCTTGACTTCTTCATTCAGTGTGGATAGATATCCATATGAAGGGGGTGGACTGTCTGTGGGTATTATACTGATTACACACACCAGGTCTGGAAATCTTTTTATGGTTGCTGTTATTATATTTACTGATTTCTGTGTGTAAAAACCATTGATTATGTGGAGTCCAAGTCAATTGCTATGTGGTGGTCTGCTCAGATTTTTTAAAGAGATTGCCACTGTCTTTCTATTCCATATTAGTTTGTTACAGATTGATGAGATTTTAGATATAAATGTTTTTTGCAAATTTGATTAAAGGTGTGTAGTAGGTTACTTTTGTAATTATAAGTTGATTAAATAGTGCTACCTTTGTGTATATTGACAGGTATGACTTTTCAAGTGAGCCTGTGATTTTTTCAGCATTTTTTTAAAATTTATTTTGAATTTTTTGCCTCATTTCATTGGTTCCAAGGTAGAATGGGAAACCAATAAAAGCAGATGGTTTACCATTAAACATCTCTGTATGTGCTTTCCTGTGTATGTTGACCATGCAGCAGTTTTATTTGTGTTAATTTTTAAATTAAAATTTGGGTATAATTATTGATTATCTCTTGTAATATGGGGAGGTTCTTTTTAGATGGGAGGAAAAAGGTTACATCATTCATATAGTCTATGCATGATATATTTAAAGCAGTGTTTGGGATGTTAATGCCTTTAATTTTTTTCTGTATCTCTATTAATAGAGGATTTATATATATTGTAGAGAGCAAGGCACTGAGGGGGGATTCTTGTGGGATGGATTAACTCAGTTAGAAGGCTGCTGAATTCTTCCCATTCAATGTGATGTGAATTTCATGGCTGAGTAGCAGATTGGCTATTATATATAGTAGGGATGAAGGTATTGTTTTTTTTTTTTCAGCACATCTAATAATTTGGATATAGGCATTGAGTCAAATGCTGCCTCAATGTCTAGTTGAACTATAATTGGTGCATATTTCTTTTTTTTTACTACTTTGATTATTGTTTTGTACATTAATGCACCCTGGCCAATGGATGATCCTTTTTTGACATATTGTGCTGATGATAGCACAGGGAGTATGTGTTATTATATTTTCTCCTTTATTACTCTTTCAAGAATTTTTATTCCTAAAGATCCCATTGAAATTGATCATAAAGATGATATCACTGTTGTTTTTTTGTTAAATGGAACTATTGCAATTGGGCATAGACTTTGTATATTGTAAATTTTTTGGGATATGTAATTGGCTAGATCACACAGGTATTTGGTTGTGTAGTGACTAAGATGTTTGAACACATATTTGGGAGTTCCTTGTGATTCTGGGTGACATGTGTTTGTTATTATTACAACTTGAAATACAATGGCAGTTGTTTTTATTTGTGTGTCTGTTTCAAGGTCTCCAAATATGTCTTCATTTGGTATATACACTCTTTGTTTTTGCATTTTTTTAAAAGTGTTGATATATTGGGTTTATCATGTTATGTCTAGCTGTTATAGAGCCATCTATTTCAAGTGCCATAGGCACTCTGGCTGTGGATGGTTATTCCAGTGCCCACCATATGAATGCTTTGGTCCAAGTGTGTTGTTGTGTAAGGTATATATTTTTTATTTTTTATTGCTACATATTGCTTTAGTGTGTTGCATGTATTGTTGTACATTTCTGTAAGTTTTGTTAATTTGGGTTTGATTATCTGTGGTTGGACTGGAAATGGTTATTATTTTTTGTAGTTCATCTGCCAAAGCTAATAATTTGGTGGAGGGGTATTGAATTGCAAGTAATATGATTGATGTTGAAAGAAAGTATATTGGTGAAAGCTATACATTTTTGTAGTGGATCAAGTGACATGTTTTGACGTTTTTGGAGCATTATATATGCTTCTTAATATAGGAATTCAGTTGTTTGTACTGGAAAAATATTCACATAGTCTTTTAAAGGGCTATTGTTGTATTCTGTATTTTTGTTAGGTCAAGAGTGATGAAATGGGCAGCATGATCGGAGATTATAGATGGACAGAGTTCAAGATTAAAATAATGATGTAACATTGGTGAGTAGAAACACAAATCAATAAGTGACTTATATCTATTGTTATTAAATGATATTGAGTTTGATGGGAGAAAACCTTCAGCACTCATAAGTGAGATTGTTATTTGATGGATCCATTTGGTGACAAATGTTTGGTAGGTCATGTTGAATTCACCCAGGCATATTATGGGATTTGGTGTTGCTGTAAGCATTGAATTTATTTTTGCTATTATTCTGGAGATGATGACAGGGCCTGGTGGTATATAGACAAATACTAGGTTAAGTGTGATATTTTTTATGATGGAGTGTTATTATGATAAAATTAGAGTCAATATATATATAATTATAAAAAAGAATGAAAAGGGCAGTTGTGGGATATAATTATACCTGTGTCACCTGAGGATTATGATGATTGCCTTGAGCAGGCATAAAACATATGGCTGACTAAATGTTTTGAAGGATCAATTTGATATCTGCTGTATATTTTTGTTTCCAATAGCCCCAGTATGTGTGGTTGTGTTGTATGTAACCATTTTTGAGTTCAAAAAGTTTTTTGATGGCCTTTAAGCCTCTAATGTTGAGAGATCCAATTTTTATCTTCATGTTATGGGATAATTTTATAATTAGGGTATTGATTTTTATTGATTTTTAATTCCAAATTTTTGTTTATATGCAGTAGATGGATGCTGATACATATTTAAGGCTTTGTAGGGTTTATTATCAGTTTTCTTTTCATTTAATATTGGTTCAGACTCTATACATGCAATTTTGGTTGAAACTGAACAGTTGATCATTTGTTGTTGGCTTAAATCTATTTCTATTTTATCATTTTCTAGGTAGTATATGTCTGAGGAGTTGTGCTTTTGGTCTGCTTTTTTGCCTTTTTGGATTCATGTTTTTTAGGTCGTCTACCTGGCTTTTTTTTCTCTATGGTGTATTCTCTTGAATGGGTGGAAAAGGGGTTCTATTGTATCTATTATGATTGATGCAGTTTTGTTTATTATGGTAGTTTGTTTTATTATTGGTGTCTTTATATTATCTAGATTTATATTTTCATTATATAGCTGTGTATGTTTATTTTCTGTTTGTTTATTTTTAATTGGTACACTTTTTGTTTTATTGAGATGGTGATCCTGTGATGTAGTTGCTGCATTTTGTGTTGTGGTTTCTTGAGAGTAATTTTCGTTTGAATCTTGGGTGTCTCTGTTAGTTTTTGTGTTACTATTTTTTGGTTGGTCTTTGGGATTGGCAATTCTGCTCTGTTGTCATTTTTGTTTATGGGTGTTTGAAGCTGTTTTTTCCAGTTTCTATTATTGGGTTGTCAATGGTTGTAGTGTTATTAGAAATTTTATTTTCGTCATCAGTGGGTGGTTCTGGGGAGAGAATTTTGGTTTGTTCACAGTGATTGCCTTTTGTGATATCACACTGATTTGCTCGGTGGCCTCTCTGTCCACAGACAAAACAATGTGGATTTAAACCTCTTATGTAAAAATAGAGTGTTGCTTCTTGATCTGTAATTTGTGTTGGGATCGTGCAGCATCTACGTTTTTATGGAGTTTTATTTTAAATTCAAAATGATTACTACATATCAGCATAGGTGTGTCTTTTAAATAAATTGGCTGTAGGGCAATTACTTTTCCAAACAGGTTGATCATTTTTTGAAAGTCTTTTAAGTTGTATTTAAGATACATATTTTTAGCACTCCAGTAATAATATTTTTCCGGTTTTCATCTATAATTATCAATGCGTAATTATCGAGTGCTAAAATAGTCGATTGAAAACTTTCTTTTTGCTGCGGAGTATAAAAATGAAGGGTTATTTATCACAAATTTGGATGGTCTGTGATACAAGAGATTGTTTCCCACAGTGCATTTTATGTAATTGCTTCATATAATAAAGCTTTTGGGAAATGATATAATGAGCATTGATTATTGGTTACTGCAAGTACTAGCAATGTTGGTAAAAAAAACCTGCAAAATGTTTCAAATAACATACGAGGCATCATATTATTGAAACAGTACATCACATTTTCAAGCATCTCTTTTGTCCAGATTGCTGCTGGGGGTTGATGTTCTTCTTGAGTGTGTAGATCAAGCTTTTTATATCATTTGTATTTGTTCTTCAGAAACACGGTATTTGGGTTGGTGCTGTAATATTGCTGTTACTTTTTAAGTATTTTTGCATATGAAATAGGCGGTGTTAAAACTAACGATGTTGTTAATTTCATATTTGTGCTTAACTTGCTCACGCTTGACTAGGCAGTAGCCATGATTTATTATTCTGACTCAAGTCAGTTTTTTTATAAAAAAAAATGAATACAGTCCAATATTTTTTAAAAAATATTTTATTTATCTATTATATGATTCGATTTGTTCTGTATTATGTTTGTTTTGGAAATTACAAGTTGAACAAAAGAAAAATGTAAATACTTACATCGGAGAGGTTAAGGATTGCTCCTTACCTCAGCCTATTATTATTATTATTATCATCATCATCATCATCATCATCATCATCATCATCATCATCATCATCATTATTATTATTATTATTATTATTATTATTATTATTATTATTATTATTATTATTATTATTATTATTATTATTATTATTATTGTTGTTGTTGTTGTTATCACTCTCAGTGTTTTATTTGTTAGAAAATTTATTAATTTACCCATTCATAAAGTATTAATGTAAGTATTTAGATCAATTATTAACTGATAATAAAATAGAGTTGCAATTTGGCATCCTGGCATTTCATAAAATGTTTTTCTATCACCTTCAATTTTGAGGCCCTCCACTGTGCAGGATGTGTGTGTGTTGGTGCATAAGGTGGAGAAATAGTCTGGAGAAGGAAGGAGAGGTTACAATATCTATACTTTATACAAAAATATTTAATAATTAAAACAGGTGTACTAACAAGAGAGATAATGAATATAAATGTCATTTACTATTATAGCGTCTTTCAATCTGCAGAAGTACTTTCAGTTAATTTCTCTTCAACAGCTGTTAAATTTAAAAAAAAAAAACAAGAATCTGAAGCAAATGACATCAACTCAAATCCAATGAATCATATTTTTTAGTGTTATTAGCTTGTCTATTAATTCTATACATTCTATTTTATTTATTAAAATTAAAGAGGCATTTTTTAATAAATATAAATAAAATGAATATAAAAAATAGACAAGCTGCTAACAGTAAAATTTGGGATTAATGGGATTTGAGTTAAAGTCTTTTCCATTTTTTTTTAATTTAACAACAATTAAGTAGGGTATAATGAATTAGCAAAACTACTTTTATAAAATGAAATATTGTATGTAATATATATATATATATATATATATATATATATATATATATATATATATATATATATATATATATATATATATTACAATATTCACTAGAATATATATATATATATATATATATATATATATATATATATATATATAATAACAAATAATATACATATAATAAAACAATTCACTAGAATATAATTACAAATTTTTAAAAAATGCCTATATAAAATTAAAGATTAAAATTCTTTGCTATAGCCAGCTTCAGTGTATTCTGCAATCTTAAATAGCAATATGTTAATATTTAAATATTATCAAACTCTCACACCAGTAACATTCCCATGTGAATTACCTACTTTCCATAAATTGTGAATACTAACACAATGACACTGTGTATTCATTACATTATCCGTACTATTTAAAAAATAGAACTCCTTAATTTTCCTTTTCCTCAAATCATTTTTCATATGCAAAATAAAAACTCTATCAAAGCAGAAACCTCCATTAAAAATCACTGCATGTTCTGCAAAAAACAGATTTATACATATCTGCAGAAGAACACAACTTATTATATAATAATCCCTGCTCCCTAATCCTCTTTTTCATGCACAATTGGTCTCCCCAATGTAACTATAATGACAATGACATACCACTTTATGTATAATATTACATTTGTTGCTTTTATCAATAGAATCTTTACCATTAATAATCAAACTTTCAGTATTTGCACCCACTGTAAATGCAACATTAAAATCAGCAGATACCAATGATGTAATCTTATTACAAACAATATCCTTTACATAAGGTAATGCTATCCAAATTTTCTTTTCCATATCATCTCTTCTCCATCTATTTATATACCTGTATAGTGCACATAAAATATTTGACCTACTATATCTCACATCCAATAAATCATTTACATATCTTTCAATATTAATCATTTTATCACTCTGGAATTTACATAAAACATCATTTCTAAAAAGAAATGTTCTAAAACCATCCAATTTCTAGGTAAGTGGAACATTTGAATTTGGAAGAACAACTTCTCTAAGTGATAATGGTTTCAACAACATTTTGTTATTAATTTTATTACCTTCTCTCCATAAAATCAAGTCAATATATTTTACACTCTTCTCACTGTCTTCTGAAGCAATAGTCCATGTTAACCCAGAAATATGATTTTAAAAAAATATTTTATGACCGGTATTAAAACTTATTTTAGGTATGTGGGTGATGTGCTCACTGTAGGATCAAATATGATAGTGCAAAAAATATTTATTAAATTAAATGATATTGCTGGGTTAATGTGGACTATAACTTCTGAAGATAGTGGGAAGAGTGTAAAATATCTTGATTTTATTTTATGGAGAGAAGTTAATAAAATTAATAACAAAATGGTGTTGAAACCATTATCAGATAGAGGAGTTGTTCTTCCAAATTCAAATGTTCCACTAACCTATAAATTGGCTGGTTTTAGAGCATTTCTTTTTAGAAATGATGTTTTATGTAAATTCCAGAGTGATAAAATGATTAATATTGAAAGGTAAGTGAATGATTTATTGGATGTGGGATATAGTAGGTCATATATTTTATGTGCACTGTACAGGTATAGAAATGGATGGAGAAGAGATGATATGGAAAAGAAAAGGTGCATAGCATTGTCTTATGTAAAGGATATTGTTTGTAATAAGATTACATCATTGGTATCTGCTGGTTTTAATGTTGCATTTAAAAGTTGGTGAAAATACTAATATATTGATTATTAATGGTAAAGATTCTATTTATTAAAGCAACAAATGTAATATCATATATAAAGTGGTATGTCATTATGGTTATAGTTACATTGGAGAGACCAAATGTGCATTGAAAAAGAGGATTAGGGAGCCTGAAATATTATATAATAAGTTGTGTTGTTCTGCAGATAGGTATAAATCTGTTTTTTCCAGACCATGCAGTGATTTGTGATGGAGATTTCTGCTTTGATAGAGTATTTATTTTGCATATGGAAAATGATTTGAGGAAAATAAAAATTAAGGAATCCTATTTTATAAATAGTACAGATATTGTATTGAATAAACAGTGTCATTGTGGTAGTATTCACGATTTATGGAAAGTAGGTAATTCATGTGGGAACGTTACTGGTGTGAGAGATTGATAATATTTAAATATTAATGTATTGCTACTTAAGATGGAGGAATACACTGAAGATGGCTATAGCAAAGAATTTTAATTTTTAATTTTATATAGGCATTTTTTAAAGTTTTGTAGTTATATTCTAGTGAATTGTTTATAATATATATATATATATATATATATATATATATATATATATATATATATATATATATATATATATATATATATATATATATATATATATATATTCACAAAATAAATATGTTGAAATTTTTTCCAGTGACTTATCACTATGTTAGGCATTTAGTTGATGATACTAATATAGTTTCACCAATATCTCATCCTGAATGTGGAAAGCTACCTGCAAGAAGAACTAAGCGTATGACTGGAGGACAACTGAGTGAAGAAGGAGAGGCACCTTGGATGGTAATATGTGTATATGTATGTTTAAATTAATGAGCAAATAGGAACTCCATTATATAATAGAAGTTAAATCTATAACCAAGGTGTAGTGATGTATTGCAACCAATAAGACTTTGGTTTTTCTGATTGAAATAAAACAATAACAAACATGACCTAACTACTACTAATCAAAAGTAAGCATCATATAATCAGTAATTATTGTCATGTATAAGTCAGTCAGTCGAAACTGGTCTGGCAATGGGACAATCCAAGATAAGAATGATTTGAATGCTTTCTCTTGTAGTAGCATTTATCATAAATATAAAAAAATCTTATTTAGAGTTCATTAGCATGTTCTTATTATATATATATATATATATATATATATATATATATATATATATATATATATATATATATATATATATATATATATATATATATATATATATATATATATATATATATATATATATATATATATATATATATATTATCAACCATTATTAATCCACTGCAGGATGAAGGTCTCTCCAAGTTTAATCCATCTTCTCCAATCTTTAGCTTCTCTTCTCCACATCACCCCTACACATTTTCTTATTTCATCCATCCATCTTACATGTGGTCTCCTTCTAGGTCTTTTACAATCTCTTGGAATCCAGTTTAAAATTTCAATTGTCCATCTATTATCATCTCTTCTAGCAATATGTCCAGCCCAACTCCACTTCAATCTTTTAATTTTTTCAATGAGGTCAGTAACACCTGTTTGTTCTCTTACCCATACATTGCGTTTTCGATCTCTTCTTGTTACTCCCAACATACATCTCTCCATACTTCTTTGAGTGGTCTGAAGTCTCTGTATTGATCTTCTATTAAGTGTCCAAGTCTCAGATCCATAAGTAAGAACTGGTAAAACACATTTGTTAAAAACCTTTCTTTTCAAACACATAGGCATATTTCCTTTTAATATCAAGTTATTTCTACCAAAAGCACTCCAACCAAGTTTAATTCTATGATTAATTTCCTCTATTATGTTTCCATCTGTATTAATAATCTGACCAAGGTATTTGTAACTCTTAACTTCTTCTAATTCATCATAATCAATCTTTATTTTCATATTTTGAGCAAATCGATTAAACATTACTTTAGTCTTTTTAACATTTATCTTTAGTCCTACTTTCCTACTTTCATCTGATAACTCCTGCAACATTTCCTGCAGCTCGGAAGCATTATTTGCAAAAACAACTACATCATCTGCGAAATCTAAATGACTTAAATAATCTCCATTTACTTTCACTCCTTTAGTTTCCCATTTTAATCCACAAAATACTTCTTGCAGCACTGCCGTAAAATGTTATGGAGATATGGAGTCACCTTGTCTTACACCTTTCTCAATGTTGACTTTCCCAGTATCATTATGTAATCTAATTGTTGCTGTTGCATTTTTATAAATATTCTTTAAAATATGACAATATCCTGGATCTATACCTTGATGATCCAATGCTTTAATCACTGAAGAAATGTTTATAGAATCAAATGCCTTTTCATAATCTACAAATCCAAAACATAATGACAACTCATATTCATTTGTCCTTTCTATAACTTCTCTCAATACTTGAATATGATCTACTGTACTAAAACCACTTTTAAATCCAGCTTGTTCTCTTGGTTGGTGAAAATCCAAGGTTCTCTGTAGACGAGTTGTAATTATCTTGATAAAAATTTTATATAAAACTGATAAAAGGCTGATAGGTCTGTAATTTTTAATATCTTCTTTATCACCTTTTTTAAATATTAATATTATTACTGCATTCTTCCAATCATCCGGTACATCTTTATCATTTAGACATTTGGTATATAACTTTGCTAATATTTTTTCTGTTTCTTCACCTGCTTCTTTTAATATATCAATTATAATTCCATCATTACCTGGAGCCTTTCCTTTTTTCATACATTTAATTGCATTTCTCACTTCTTCATTTAAAATTCTGGGCAATTCGGAAGATGTAATAGATATAGGAGGTACTTGTTCTTTATTACTATATAATTCTCGATAAAAATCTTCTACCAATTTCATAATGTCATCCCTCTTTTTAGTAATAATTCCATCTTTTTTCCTTATTGCAGATATAAATTTCCTACCAATACCAAAATGTTGTTTTACATTCTTAAGACTTTTATTTTCTTCTACAGCTTTTCTTGCTAATTCACAGTTATACTTTCTTATATCATTTTCAACTCTTTTCTGCACCATTTTACAAAATTCGAGATATTCAATTCTTTTTAATGCATCATTCTTACATATCTTCATATTCCTTCTTTTCTTCATAAGTTCTCTAGTCTCAGTAGAAATTTTATTAGTCAATTGCTGCTTTTTTCTACCAGCTATCTTTGTTGCAGTTTTTAAAAGTGTATCAGTTATTTTCATATTAATTTCATTCAAATCTGAATCATGTTCAAAATCTACTAATACTTGAAACCGATTTGTAAGTTCTAATTTAAATTCATTAGAATGTTTCTGAAGATTAGGAATATCAACTGTAAATATAGTTTTTCTTAATAATTTTTGTCTCTCTAGTTTTACATTAACATGTATCTTACCCCTTACTAATCGATGATCACTTCCTGTGTTAAATTTATTAAGAACATTACAATCTTGAAATATGTATTTCCTGTTAGTCAAAATATAATCCAATTCTGCTGTACCTTCATTTGGATGCTTCCATGTCCATTTCCTTTTAACATTTTTCTCAAAAAAAGAATTCATAATATAAAGTTTTTCCTTCTCTGCAAACTCCACAAGTCTATGTCCTCTCTCATTTCTATTACCATAACCAAAATTACCTACAACACTTTCATCTTTCATTTGTTTACCAATTCTAGCATTAAAATCTCCCATAACAATTTTAAAATGTTGTTTACTCTGATCAAAAGCCTTTTGTACATCCATATAAAAATCTTCTACTACTTCATCACTGTGAGAACTTGTTGGGGCATAAACCTGAATTATCTGCATTTGATATCTGCTATTAAGTTGTATAACTAATCTTGCCACTCTGTCTGATACACCATCAATCTCCACAATATTGTTCTTCCACTTTTTATTTATAATGAATCCTACTCCACTTGTATTTCCAATATTTGTGCCTTTATAATAGAGCATATGTCCACTTTTTAAATCAATTGTCTCTTCACCTTTTCTTCTAACTTCACAAAGTCCAATAATATCCCATTTAATATAAGAGAGTTCTTCTTCTAATTCTTGCAATCTTCCTTCACTTGAAAGTGATCTGCAGTTGTAAGTACCTAAATAAAAACTCGTCATCAAATGGCAGCCTGGGTCCGCCTCCAGGATATTCTTAGCACCCTCCGCCTTCTGCCACCAACCGCTGCCTTGGTTGGTGACTTTACAGCCTCCTGGGATTAAGGGCCATGCTTTATTTTTGTCTGTCATAATTGTATAATTGGGAAAAATCTTTATCATTTACACAAACATTCATTCTGCCTTATCAGGCACTGAGAAGAAAGACCATGGTGTTTCTTGATCTTAAACTCAGAGGCAAAAAGCCAATAAACTCACCACGCTGGCTAATGAGTGTTGGTGAGCAGCCCATCCATGTTCATATACTATATGAATAAACATATAGTAATAACAGCTGCAACGACAAGAACGTATGGAGTGGACATTAGGAATTTGCCCTGCTCGGTTCCTTTAAGGCCTCCAAGAGGAATCAAAGGGTCTCCTTTCAGTTAATAGCAAACTCCTTTCTGCAGCCATATATATATATATATATATATATATATATATATATATATATATATATATATATATATATATATATATATATATATATACACATACATCCTTCCAATGCCTATTGCAGACCATGAGGCTCAATATGAGTTCAAGACCCATGATATTCAATTTATTTATTAATTGCTAGAATAGTAAACATTAGGTCACACAAATTGATAAACCAATAACTCCAATTAACAGTTAACATTTCAAATTAATTAAACGATAAGCAAAGATTTAAATTAAATCTATCAAACAGACATAATGACTAAGCTTGCAAATACTCCTTTCTCAAAGTATAATGATTGCAAATACAATACAGCAATACACAGTAGATCACATGAATGATCGTGATCTTAAATAAAAAGTAATATTAAAGTAAAAAAAAATCATATAAAATTATTTTTATTGCTCTTAACCAATTATTCATATTAATTTTCAATAAAGATGACATCAACAATGTATTGAAAGGATGATCACAGACTTGTAGAGCTGAACAATAGACTTTTTCTAAAATAAGATGTAAAAAAAAATACTTATATGCAGAGTCTATAATTTTTTTACAGGGATGAGTCAAAGTTAAGATTCAGAAACAAACAACAATCAAGTTTGAGTGGCAATATCATTCAAAAATAATATTTAAATGTCAAAGAAAGTGAGCATAAACGTAAAGAATTCAAATTAACTAAATAAAGAATTCAAAATTCATGTCTTTGTAAGTAAATTCAAAGTGATTGAACTTCTAAAATATGTTGTTAAATCTCAGCTATAGATTAAGAAATCTAGATTTGATGGTATCCAATAAGAAACATTGGCTATACTCCTTTCGAAAGATAGCAATGCATATTTAAAAACAAACATTCAGTGTTAAGTGCAGTGAATACATTGGGGAAGGAAGGTTATTTTCCATGGAGCAATGACTTGTCAAGATCTGTATGGAATTGATCTATCACTCCACACCTACACCAATAGACATCAAGTTGATTCATAATGCATGGAACCTATAACTCTCCTTTTCAAAATACAAATTCCTAGAGTTAATATCTATATGTAAATAAAATAATATGGTTTATTGGAATGAATCATTAGGGTATATTCTATATGAACTTCAATACCAAGTTAAAGTTGACAACATTCACATTATTTATTTGTATATTGGATATTATAATGGCTTTCTTTAATTTAATATACGGGCAAAAATGTTTAGTATTAATATTTGCAGGTAAAATACAGAATAAATATTTTCATCTATAATGTATGTCTAGTAAAATAAAATTTATGATGTGTACATGTGAGTAATAACCCAATCATAACCAAAGGGAAAAGGTAAGATGTTACCTAATACATACTTAATCTAAACTTTATATGTTTGCAACATTTAAATTTTTTTGTTTTTTTATAGCAATGAAATTTTTTGCTTGTTTATAGCAATGAAATGATGCTAAATAATCACAGGTAGAACAGTAATTTAATTTATAATAAATCTTTAATGAAGTAATTATTAAAATGGTATGCAATTAGTGATTTAAATAGTATCTTCTCTCTTGATATATTCAAAGATATACATATATACACCTGGGTCTCATTTTATGCAGTAAATAGGTTCCTCGGAAAATGCACACAAAAGAAATCACACAAAAATAGACTTAACTTACCTTGAAAAATGGTGGATATGTACTGTAATGTTTGAAAATCACATAAAAACAAAGCAACAACATAAAATTATTTTAAAATTCACATAAAAAAATAAAATATGACTACTAAAATATTTGAATTTGATAAAAAAAAGGTACATGACAAATATTTTTTTTACTTTTTTTGTTAACTACATTATTTAGTTTTCTTCTTTAGTAATAGTAAAAATTAAAAGCATTAAAAAAAAAAGTTAAGGTTGTTTAATAAGTTGTAAATCATGTCAAGATTGTGCTCTAAAAATGGAACAAGAGCATATTATAATTTAAAAGGATGGCACTGCAAATAGAGAAGTTGTGTAGGAAAGTTGGCCAAAAAGGCAGGAAAATGAAATAGTAATGTGTAGCAATCAGCAATGTGGAAAAAAATTCAAAGGGGGCAGTGAGGTCCTGATAGAAATGGTGAAAAAACTGTTACAAGATGTAACAATCAATATATCAAATATGTCACAGAATATGGATGATATGAAGGATAGGTCAGATAATTTGGTACAAAATATAAATAATATGAAGCAATTATATGTGACAAAATATTAATGACATGAAGAGTGATATGTTAAACGATATGTTACAAAAGATGAATGATATGAAGACTGATATGTGACAAGATATGGAAGCAAGTCTCTAAAATATGGAGGAGATAAATAAGAAAAATGAGAAGAGATTTAGGGTTCTTTACAAAAAACATCAACAATAGGATGAAATTAGTCAAGTTTAGCAGCAATTAATTGAGGGAAAGTATGAGAACCTGAAACAATATATCAACCAAAAGGTTGAATAAGTCATTCAAAAACAACAAAGTGGTGATAGCAAGATTAAAGATTTGGAACAATTGTTAGTAGCATCTATCACTAAATGAACAATATATGACTAAACCACCAGTCACCAATTTCTTGAGAAAAGAACAGACCATCATGATGGACAAATTCATGATCCAAGTGTGCAAAAATGAGGGTAGTATGACTGAAATCAATAAAAATATAAATGAATTAAAAGAAAATGTTAAGGACCTCATTATAATGAGGAATGATAAAGCAGTAGCAGGGGGTGTAGTAGAAGTAAAAAGAATAGAGGAATGGGAAGCTAAGAATGTTGATTGCAAGATGAGTCAGGAGCATATGGATCATGATGTAATAAAAAAAGGTAATCAGGCTGGTTCTTGGAAGAATAAATTAGAACTTGGTAAGGATAAATTATCTCAGTATAATGTGAACAAGTTCTTAAAAATCAGAGTATCCCAGGGATAAAGAAGGGAGGTTCCCACAGTATACAATAAGATCATGCAAAAATATTTTCAAATATTCCAGATGGTCAAACCAAGCAAACTGGAAATTGCATGCAACCTGTTACAGGAAGAGGCACAGTCAAGTTGGGAATCCTTATTTCACCACCATGCAACCTTTGATGTCTATAAATGAAGCTTATTAAAAACTTCTGGGGTGAGGAGTGTTGGAAGGCCGTCCTGCATCAAGTAATGCAGAAGAAATACAGATGAATGGTGGTTAAACTTATTTCAGATTTTTTAGAATACATAGACCAAACTGAGAATTTTAAATGCATGTCATACATCATATTGTCAGATTGTTAAGATAATTCACTATAATCGGCCCTTCAGAATTGAGTAGATGTTATTAACTGCTAATGTCAAATGTTGTAGAATCAGTAGCTGAACTTTTAAATGTTGTGGATATAAGTCAGCATGGCTGACCACCTGACAAAGCTATAGAGGGCATAGCTTTAACATCATAAGCTGGGGAGGGAATAGGACCCTATATGAATGACCTCCATGACATAGAAAAACCAGAACACGGAGATCCAGTTAAGTGCCATATATCTTCCTCAAGAGAAAAAAGGTGGGAATCATGTATAAAGAGGAAAGGGGAAGGAGCCCAGGCTACCTTTGTTTGTAACGGAATGTAGCAAATGTAAGTCTTAACTTTAGATTATAGTCGGAGTCTGTCAGCTAGGTTGTTTAAGGTTTGGGGATGTGGACTTGTAATTTTTATGTATTGGGTATATAGTTTAGTATGTTCCAGTATTTTTGTACCCTAGAGTTGGAGACGGCAAGAATTCAGAGGGTTGGTTAGACATCTTTGCATTGTCCAGAACTTCTTTGACATTATAGCAAATTATACGTTATAACACTAAAGATGTATTGATTTATCTTAATCTGTAGTAGTGAAAAGTTTCTCTAAGAATCATATCCCGTTGATCACACATGTTCCAGCAAAGGAAGTTGGCATAGGGCAAGGCTCTTGGTTAAAAGAGAGATCCTTATTTTGATAATATACAAGGTTATGTAAGTATCCAATAAGGAATTAGCATGGATGCATTTACTTTCTATTCACATTTTGATTGTTTGCATAAATATAATAGGATTCTAGATGAAGTAGGGATATTTGTGCTGATGTTATGTGTCTCTTGCTATTTATAGTTAAGGGGTCAGGGATACAGTGTGTTCATATCCTGCATATTGAAGAGGGTTTGTCTCTCTGAAAGTTGGGCATCATATCTATAATGATCCAATGATTATAACTTAGGGAAGTTGTAAAAAATGTGTATTTTTTTTCTTTTTGCACTAGGGTTGAAATGTAGCTGGATTGTGAAAACATTAAATGGTAAACACCATTTTAATGTTTTATATGAGAGGGGAGCTCTCAGACTGCACATGCACAAGGTGGCTGAAACTAAATCAATAACTCATCACATGTATATAGGATTATAATTTTGTATTGATTTAAGCTAGATTCTATCTCCATTAAAGCCATGAATCATGTACCAGTTATTAACATGTACTGTGAAATGAAGATGATGGTCTGGTTATATATTTTACTCACGCACACAAAAGTAAAATAAATTTTAACTGATCTGATTTGTAATTTTATATATATATATATATATATATATATATATATATATATATATATATATATTAATCATAGCTAAATATTCTAATTTGCATTTCTTTTCAGTTGTTTACATCTTGGAGCATGTATATATTAAATACAATAAAATCCACACAAATTTAAAGTTATTTTATTAGAAGTACTTTTGACTTTAGATCGTGTGTTCTTTATCAACTATAGAACATTGAATAATTAAAACGATCTTGTGATAGCCGGTCGTGGCTTCTTGCCAGCATTAATTATGTGTAAAAACACATAAAAATGTTGTTTCCTGTGGCCATTATTATGAGTAATATAACATGGTTGTATTTACAGGTAATACAACATCTTTGTTGTATTACCTATTTATTTTGATGTATGGCATTTTATGGTAGCGTGTTTCATGATAGTGTAAGAAATTTTTCCACAATTGAATATTGGCTGTCATTTGGTGTTATGGCGCTTATGTTTCAAGAGTACATAATTTTTTAAATATAGAATACATTTTTTTTTATTTGTATGTAAATGATGTTGTGTAGATTATTAATAATTTAAAGACAATCAAAATGCTTCCCTCCACAACTTTAAATGTTTAAAATAGTTGCAAAGAGGAGGTCCTAAAATGATTTTGAAAACATGACTTTCTGTGAGTCAATATAGGAGACAAGTGAAATGGCTGAACAAAATATTCCTATTTATAAATTGTCTGACTTGCCAACCACATTTTCTGATGCTCTATCATTTTTCCAAAATAAAAATGTTTTACCAAATGAGAAGCACTGCAATCAACGTCATATTTTAAAAAAAGATAATATTGGTTTTCCATGTTATTCTACAAAATTTGAGTTGGGGGGGGGGGGTGTTGTTTTTTATTAATTGCAAAAAAAAAAATATATTTTTCCCAAAAATATTGGAAACCCAGTGGGATTGCTGTTAATTAATGTATATAAACAAATGCAAGTGATCAAAATTTGTTTATTTTTTTTATTTTTATTCTTATTAATTTTAGTCTACTTTTGTTTATCAAAATTAAATATAAAAAAAAAGCAGCAATCAAAAGACTATCCAAAATATTTATTGTTTTTTTTTTTTGTTTGTATTTGAACAAAATTTTATTTTTTAAAAAAGAATTTGTTATTGTTTTTATTAAAAAGTATATATTTTTAAAAAAATATATATTAAAATAATTAACGATGTATTCAAAAATTAAAAGTCATAAAATAAGCAAATATGTTCTCTTATGTTTTTTGAAAACACCATCTTTATTCTGTTATAAAAAAAGAAAACATATTTTTTAATTAAATTATATAATAATTTAACATATTTTTTAAAGAAAATAATTATATCTAATTAAACTAATAATTATTTTAGTAAAATTATATTTAAAACATCGTTAGTGATTGTTTTTAATAAGTGTTGGCCCGGTTTCATAATATTTTATTGTTTTTTCTCTTAATTAATGCCATCAAGTGGCCACTACCGGCTATCACATGACAACTATATATATATATATATATATATATATAAGGAATGATTAAAAATAATTGTGAATGAGCCAACAAGTCTATTTTTGTTATGTTTGTCAGATATTTTCTATGTCAATATGGTAAAGTAAGGCAAGGACAGGTTACTATTGTTTGACCAAATGTAATTTTACTAATATATTAGAAATCTTCAACATGCTTTGTGTTATATTTTTAAAAACAATAAAGTATAAGATAATTAGATGCCAATATCGACTGATAAAATCTGGTGATTTTATTTTAGACTTGTTTTTTTTTTTTTTTTTTTAATTTAATCTTTTGTAAGGGAAAAGTAAAAAAAAAAACACTTTCCTTTTGTGTTAAAATTGAAAATTAGTGTAAATTGAATGAACTTCTTAATGAACCAAGGTGGTCTGAACAAAAAATAATGAGAAAAAATAAAGATTAAAATAAGAGATAAAAAATACTAAGGTGTAAAATAGTATATCATTGTTCCAATTAATTAGCCATGAATTTACAGTTTGCTGAAGCAATAGTAATGGTGTGGTAATGAGTGTGCTATAAAAAGCTGTTAACCTGATGCTGAAAGGGGATATACAAATATATAATCCGTCTCATTTCAGACACCATATCCACAAATTAATAACTCACTGCCATCTATTAATGATTTTTTTTATTTTATACTCCCAATATTTCATAACAAATGTAATGTGTTTTTATGATGGGATCATTCACATTTTGTATACTTACTGTATTAATGATTATATGTTAATTACATATTCCATTGAGTTGAATAAGTAATCTTGATATTATATCCCAAATATCATCAATGTTTTTACTCAATTACATTCATAATTCTAATAATTGTATCTGAACATTAGTTTCAACATTTATATTTTTACTGAAAAGTACATGTTCACTTTATAAATCATTTGTTATTTTATTTTTCCTCCTATATTCACGAAATCTAAAATGTCATAATTAGTTAGATAGTGTTTCTAATTCAAATAAACTTCTTTCACTGAAAAAAGGGTCAGAAATGTAGTTAATTAATTTGAATGGTCATTATCTAATGGCCACCAGTGTTTATAATGCATATATTGTTTCCCACCACATTTGGTTCTTAACAGGGGGGCACACTCTATAAAGCAATGTGTGCAAGGCACATGGGCAGTTAAAGTAAAATATATTAATCACTATTTTTGACATTCATTTTAAAATATTTTGAAATTTTTCTAATCTACATTAGTAACATTCATTAATTTTGCAGCATATTCAATTTCATTACATAAATATTAGTTCATAGCTGAGATCCTGTATCAATTTGTGTGTCATTATTTAGACCAACCCTAAATGTGAATGTGTTTCTCATATTGCACTTTTCACTATAACATTAACATTTTAAATATACATTTGTTATTAGCATTAATAAATACTCTAATGCTTTTACTTTTTATCAGGCTGAGTTATTTGTTGTATTTAAATTAATAATTTATTTTTAAGGAAATGTTTTCAAATAATTTTGACATGGGCAGTTATAATAATAATAATAATAATAATAATAATAATAATAATAATAATAATAATAATAATAATAATAATAATAACAACAACAACAATAATAATAATAATAATAATAATAATAATAATAATAATAATAATAATAATAATAATAATAATAGTAATAATAACAATAATAATAATAATAATAATAATAATAATAATAATAATAATAATAATAATAATAATAATAATAATAATAATAATAATAATAATAATAATAATAATAATACTAGTAGTAGGAAGAGTAAGAGTAATAATAATAATAATAATAATAATTCAATTCAATTCAATCTTTATTTAATGTACATATCAACACATTTACCAATTATAGTTCAATAATACAAATCTAAATAACATTAAAAAAAAAATAATAATAATAAAATAAATAATACCAATAAAATGAAAATCAATAAAATGCACAAATAAATAAAAAGGCAATATATCAAATGAAATTAAGGAAAATATTTTTTTATGAGGACTTTAGTGAATTGTTTAAAATCCAAATTAAAAACATCATCATTACCAAAATCTTTGTTATAAGTTCTAGGTAAACGAAATAAAGGGGAAAATCTTAATACATCAGATTTACAATTTTTCAGTTCAAAAACATTATAATAATAATAATAATAATAATAATAATAATAATAATAATAATAATAATAATAATAATAATAATAATAATAATAATAATAATGATGATGATGATGATGATGATGATGATGATGATGATAATAATAATAAAGATAATATTTAATATATTTACATTTTAGTAATATTTAATATTAATAGTAATTTATATCATAATCAAAATAATAGGTACATCCATGTGTGTGCATTTGTCTTTACATTGAATAATATAGGACTTATATTGAAAACATAGCGATGAAGCTATATATTCGAAAAGATTCATGACAACGGATTATGTCATTTAAAGGCATTAAATAGGGAAATTATTCAAAAATGACTATTAATTACAACCAATGCTACTTGCCACTAGTTACTTCTGATGATATATTATAGAACTTCAATATGTATAAAAAATCAATCAGCATCGGTACATAAGCTAAATTTGTTTACTTCATTTATCTTTCAACTGCCTCACTGATGTTTCATCTCGTATAAAAATCATCAAACCATATATTTTAAAATAATCATCTTAACGATTTTGAGAAGAAGCACTTAAATATCAACTGTTAACAAATATTTCCCAAAAAAAAAAAAAAAAACTGGTTTCATCAAATCATTCCATTAAATTTGAAAATTTGTTACCTTAATATAAACTGATCACTGATTATACATATGCATGGAAGATGATGATCTGGGCAACTGATGAATCCTTGCTTAGTGTGAAATACAAATATTGTAGAGAATTTAGCTTTTTCACATGTATGTGGCTATGTGTATTGGTTGTATGAAATAAAGTGCATATTTGTAGCTAGCTTGAAAATCTGAATTCAAATCCCATCTAATTACATTATGTTCAGTATAGACATTATACTTGCATTTATGTATTATATATTCATATTTTATTTATCCCATTCCTCTTCTATGAATTTAAGTGGACACATTAAAATCCTATCTATGAAGAGTCAGAATCACTTAAGGTCAAAATAAGTATGACAATAAGATTAGCATCAACCAATGCTTTGAGAATTCCCGTATCACATTTGAAGGATGGAGAAGTTGGAAATTGATCAGTGCTGGTTCAACATAAAATATGATATTAGAGATCATTTATATTTTTCAGATGCACGTAGTCATGTCTATCAGTTGTACATGATCGAGTGGATAGATGTATATAGCTTGAAAGTCTGAGTTTAAATCGTTTATAATTATATTATTATTTTATAAAAGTACATTTGGTCATTCTCTTGTAATTGTACTATATACTTTTTTGATTCTGATTGTATCAGTAACTAGTAGTGAAAGTTCATTTTTAAAATTAAAAATTCTTAAAATTCATTTATGACGTATGTCGTTACAAGATACATTCCCTGCATTGACGATAATTTCAATTGACCATAAACCAAGTGATTCACTTGATTTAGTAATACTTATCCAAAAATTTGCATCTTTAATATATATATATATTGAACGTATGTGGATTTGTCCTAAAAAAATAACAATTTTAAACTATTTAAATTTTTATCAAATTATTAACCTATTGGTATTGTTGATTTTAATAATAATTGAAATTATTTTTAAAATTAAATTATAGAAATATAACTAGTAAAATTGAAGAAATTGTCAATTAGTTCATAACTAATTAGATATGTGTAAACTTTGATATTTTATTTAAGAAAATTTTATTTTTATCGTGGTAGGATAAAAATGATATTAGTTTGAGAATGACATAATTTATTTCTGCACGCAGGCATACACAACCATAATGCCAGCCTTCACCACCAACTGTGACTCAGCTGTCGCAATAACATTTTTATTTTATTTTAGAAATAAAGACAATAATTTAGTTTTCTTATTATGTTTATACATAATTACAATAAATACATTATTCACACAAACCTATCCTGCTTTTAAAATTATTCGACTGCTATGTTATATAAAATTATTAGGTCATGTGAATAATATATTTCTGAGTTAGGCTAAACTCACAATTAAAACAACAACTGTGTATTCATAAAACCTGCGATGTATTTTAGTGATCAACCCATCGATGCTTTTTTACAATATAAAGCATTAAATTAATAATAGGTATAATAACAATATTTTTTTAGAATTTGCATTATGAATTGGCCCTAGATAATTATTTTGGCCTTCAATCAAAATTCTCATTTAAGTTAACAACCAATTAAATCAGCTCTATGAAACAGGTGTACTACACAGAAAGCACTCAACTCTTTCCAAAAAGTAAATACTAAAAAAGCTTATCAGTTTTCGATTATTAAAAATGTTTCACTAATTAACATAAATTGTAATATTTTATGTTTGAAGTTAAATCTTCCCTACTATTCATATAGTGGTTGACATATATTAAATTTTATTTGTAGGTATCTTTACAACCAGAAGGTTATCATTCATGTGGAGGTGCAATCATTAATGAACAATGGATCCTTACAGCAGCCCATTGTGCTGAAGAGTAAGTTTCAGAATATTTTGAAGGACAGTAGGTATATATTATTTAATAAACATTTTATTGATTAATATTTTAGTCATTTTCGTAATGAGTTACACATTGGGGTTTTTCATCGGTGATTGAAAAATCTTCAGCATGTTTGATTATGCAAAAGTTAGTAAGTATTATATGCGCACTGGAAAATTTGCTCAGATATTTCAGATATATTTTTAAAACAATATTTTATCTAATTCTGCTTTTACATATCACATAATTTAATTTTTAATGTTTTGTATATTTATTATGTTTCTGAATGTGACACAAAACAAACTTTTTTTTTTCAAAATTATCTCAAATGACTCTTTTGAAAAAGGGGTTTCGGTAAAACAGATATATAATTGAAATACACTAACTTTAGTAGTATCAATTGTTTTGGTGTAACTGCCTTATGACTACAAATTGAAAACTATTATAATAAAATGTAAATCCTATCGCAACTATTATTTCCATTAAGAAATGATTCGTGTAATAGGCCAACTGATAAAAACTAATATGATTGAGAATCAATGATTTTGTCAATATTGTTGAGAAATTGGTTTGTTAATAAACTACTTGTATGTAATTATTATAACGAGCATATAATCTTTGTAGTAACTTTAATTATGATGAGGAGTGACTTTTAAATAATCCAATAGTTAAAATCTGTAGTAATTTACACACTCCAATTTAAAGTACTTTTTTCCATTCAATGAATGTATTTTCTTAAGTTTTTCAATGGCGGATAATATAATGGGTCTACAGTGATTTTCTAATAATCGATTTTCTAAGATGTGACATGCATAATGGGTCAGCAGCAATAAGCTCCTTTTTTCAAAAAAAAAACAACAACTTAGGATTTAATACTAACATTGAATCTCCAATAGGTTTTTTCTAGTAGAAAAATATTAAAACATTGTACTCCTATTCTTTGTCTGTAGTAAAAATCAGTGTTTAGTTGGAAATATTATAAACATAAATATGTATTACACTTGATAAGCTCTTAATGTTATAAATAATAATGTCATTTCACTCCAAATAATTACCTTTGCTAAAGATAAAGTTGTTATGTAATTCTTGTTTGTTTATACTGCTCCAGAATAAAGGGTTAAATAATTATTAAAATGCTTATGCCAACAAATTATGAAATCGGTGTCATGTAACTATACATTAATTAAGTGTACAATTTTATGTTATTATATTCAATTTAATATACAGAAAAGATCACATTTAGGTAAGAAAGGCATTTGGAAGAAGATATTTTAGTATTTTAATATACACTGCCAATTATTCAGATAATAAGAAGAAAATAAACTATTGATATGGATAATGGATTTGAAATTTTTCATACTTCTTTTTGTTCTTGTTTCAATTTTACAAAATTATATTTTTTTTAAATAGATTGAAAAGAATTTCGAACCATTGCTACTAACATATGATCACCATTTACTATGGTTCTACAAGCAATTAAAACAGTAGCACTATTTTTCATACAATAGCATCACTCAGTGGAAACCATAGTAATCAATGGCTGTTCAAGGGCTTGTGCAGGATTTTGATGCAAAAACCTTCTGGAATCACTTGGTTATTATGGATTACACTAGATGAAAAAACGATGTGGAAAGACTTGTTACAGTCTTAATCATTATAGTCATTATGATTAAATTCTACATTTCTTTACTATTTACTCACAAGATATTGACTATAATGATACAATATTTTTGAGAGGTGTTATCTCTAAAATTGAGTTAGAATAATTTCATTATATCCTTATACTATATAACCATGTGGCAATTTTTAACTTCTATTTTCAACGAACTTCTTTTTTGATAGATAAACTGTATTGTAAGATGGTGGATGCACAAATTAATGTTTATCTGCCGCAGAAACCTCTTTTCAATTTTAGAAAAAAAACTTGTCTAATTCTAATTCAATATTTTTTGTCTATTAACTTTCATCTAAAATATATCATGGCTAAAAAAATAATTGATATAGGATTCCTCTTATATTTCAAAAGAAAATTTTATTCACAAACCATAAGAATCATTTACAAAAAGAAGGACATTTACATATCAATCTCAAAGGAGACCAGTCAACAAAATCAGAGGTTACACTTGTATATATAAACAAAAACAATTAATTCCATATCAATTACATTAAGACATTAGTTATCACCAGAAATTGAAGACATATAACTTCCCATTCCAGAAATCATAGTAGTGGCCCATTTACATTAATCTGCTCATGTATATCACATATGTGATGGTGTTAGTCAATTCAAACACATATGTTTGTTTAATTTATGAACATGTGGACAACGATTAAAACCATATTTGGGCATTTATTCTATAGAGCTTTATCATATCTAATGAAGAGCATTTCCAATGTTTCTGTGTGTATTAATTTAACATTTTAAATATCGAGAGATTAATTATTATGAACCATAGATGAAAACCATGCACTTTACTTATACATCATGAGGTTAGCCAAAACAATATAGGGGTTACATTGATAAAAATTACTTAAAAGCAGGTTTTCATAGAATACGTAAGACTGAAAATTACACGAAATATATCATAGATTCTTTACAGTAGACAAATCGGTTACCATTAAGCATTATTAAAGCAGTCTCAATATATTTATTGGGTCATTGATTAAAACTGATCCGTTAATCAAATGAAATCCCTTTCCTATTATTCATCAATTAGGTGAATAACTTTATAATGGCATTTTCTAGTTCTTGAATCTCTTCCATTAAAAGTTTATCTAGAATGTTTTAGGTAAATGGTTCATTCAAATTTTCTCAGTATCTGTGGATTTACAACTTTATATTCTTTTCATCATCAGTATTACACTTTGTTTTAGGTTTATTAGACACCAGGTCTGGTTGAACATCCAATTCTGAGAAATTTTTTGGTCTAATTCTTTAATTTCTTTTAGTAAGTGTAAAGACATTTTAATCATGTCATATTCTTCTTCACTTAATTGTAGTAATTATCAAAATTGATGGCACATTTGATCTTTAACTTTTGAAAATATTAATTTCTACCTTTTTGCATTTGGATAAAGACACATTAGATGATTGACTTTCATGTTAAATTTGTAATATTTCGGACTAATACAAATACACTCTTTGTTTATGTTTGGATTTTTACAACTACTTATATTTCTCGACATACAATGATAACAGTATTCTGTCAACTAAGTATCAATTATCTTTTTCTTGAAAAAATAGAAACATTTCTAACTGTAAATCATAGTAATAAATCGAAAACAAATAAAACGATTTGATTCTACTTAAAAATTAGTACAAATGGAAACTTTTAATTTATGGAGAAAAACATTTATTCATTATGTCTCTATAACAACAAACTATTCTATTATAAATGTTTGGTGTTATTACACTTTAAATTGTTAAAACAAATACAACAAATTGGCAAATGCTTTGAATAAAAATAGTATGAACATTGGTTCTAGGATTCAAATTCTATGCCAAACGAAAATTTTAAACAGATCTATATTTATGGTATTTTTCATTGTCATAATCACATTTACCAGATATAATATTTATGGCAATATTGCCTTCCCAACCCAAAATACATGGTTTTAAATAATTTTATAAAAATCAAATGTATGTTACTTAAAAAAACTATTGAAGTAACAATAAAAAATAATAAATATAACAGTAATTAATTATTAAATACAGTTTTTTCAATCCACAGAAGTACTTTCAGTTAATTTCTAAACTGCCTCAACTGTCATTAAATTAAAAAAAAAAATGGAAGCAAATGTCATCAATTCAAATCCCATGAATCCCAAATTTTAATGTTAGCAGCTTGTCTGATAATTAAGATAATTTTATTCATATTTATTAAAATTGCCTCCTAATTTTTTTTTATTATGGTTTCTCTCGTCAAATAGAATCTTAATACCTTCAATATGAAAGTTAAATTTATATTTGCATGTATTTTCATGATCAAAGGAAACTGAAGCAATCAATAAATCATTATTATTTTTACAATTGTTTTTAATATTGCATCTAAATTCACTGATATATGATATAACAGTCATATTTGTACATTCCACAATAAAATCCAGAGTCCTGGAAAATTATACCAAAGCTGATTTTGATGAGGGGTTGAGACCTTGAATCTGATCACACCTCAGCTCCACAAACATCCCATGACTTACTACCCTATTAATGACATATATGAGGCCACACTTGAAATTTTTTAGTTCACATGATGGCAGTAGCAAAGGCTAGAAAAAGAGACTTGGGGAATATTAACTAAATTATTAATATTTTAAAAACACACACATCTATGGCTTGCAAGATAATGCATATATTAATAAAAAACATTAGTATTAAAAAACTTAACTAAGATTTTGGATTAAGATATTTAACTAAAAATTGGGCTGGATTACAAATGAAACTCGACACAGTTATTATAATTTCATATATTTTAATCAATCTATATTAATCAAATAAACATGGGTGTATTAAAGGACACATGCAGGTGTAAACATTGATGAGCAAATAACAGAATCTCATCTGATGCACTATAATTTTGAAAGTTGATTAAAAGGTTATTAACAGTCTACAGACTTCAATTATGCCTTAATTTCACAATGCCCTACCAAGTAGATTTGTGATGGCTAAGTTGATGATTATCTTAACATTTAATCAAAGATTATTGAATAAAATACAATGAGCTGTCATAGGCTCCCTGTGCAGATCATATATTTGCAAACCAGATTACAAGTTTTGATCAATGCTGAAATATTACATTACGGAAGGATGAACTGGAACTTTGTAGTATAAGTTCAGATACTATGGTTTATATATATATATATATATATATATATATATATATATATATATATATATATATATATATATATATATATATATATATATATATATATATATATATATATATATATATATATATCTACTAGAGAGTTATGCATCTCAAATGTGTAGTTAATGTAGAGATTCAGTATCAAATACTTGTTTCCCATGGACTGTGAACCATGCTGTGAATAAAGTAAACACATAGTTCAGTGATGAGAGCAGCTTACAAAAACAAACTGGACCCTCATGTTACAGTTCTAAAAAAGAGCTATCTGAACAAATAAGAAGATGGGGTGGCCATTAAAACAATCAGCCCATATAAAAAATACAGCAAGGAACTTATGCATGTATGTGCTTTCTAAAGACACATTTTCCGTGCTAAACATAATATTAATTAACTTTTGTTCCCCAAAACTACCATATGCCAATTTATTAATTAGCACTCTTTAAACATTCTAAAAGGAATACACAAAGTAATCTAATTTTATTAGCCAAATCTGTATAGTTTATAATATAGTTTCAAAAAAAAGAGATCAAAGCATATCTGGGACTTAAGCAATATGTATAATATCCTTGAAACTCATTCTTGCATTTATTAACTAATTATTAACTTGCAAACCTACTTATAATAATAATAATAATAATAATAATAATAATAATAATAATAATAATAATAATAATAATAATAATAATAATAATAATATGAGCAAATCTGAAGTACTGACATAGAAAGCATGACGATAGAACAGAATAATTAAATTACTCTATACAATATCTGAATGAATGACGTCGATGATGTCTAGAATTTACTAAACGTCATTCCAACTGAAATTTAATCATATATTAATAAGCATTTATTTTATATAGCATCTGTATACAATTGTATTTACATTTGGATATCAGCCTTTCAAGCTAATTGTGCAAACGCTTTGCGAGTGTCAATAATAAATGCTTTCTCACCAATACAAGATATAGTATTTATGCAGGAATAAAAGGCATCCTCTTATCCCTACAACTGAAATATTTATATATGAGCAAAACTGAAGTACTGGCAAAGAAAGCATGATGATAGAACAGTCACTTTAAATTACTCTATACGATGTCTGAATGAATGATGTCGATGAAATTGTCTAGAATTTACTGAACGTCATTTCAACTAAAACTTAAACATATATAAATAAGCATTTATGTTATATAGCATCTGTATACAATTGTATTTACATTTGAATATCAGCCTTTCAAGCTAATTGTGCAAACACTTTGTGAGTGTTAATAATAAATGAATACTTTCTCACCAATAAAAGATATAGTATTTATGCAGGAATAAAAGGAATCCTCTTATCCCTGCAACTCAAATATTTATATATGAGCAAATCTGAAGTACTGGCAAAGAAAGTGTGATAAGAGGATTCCTTTTATTCCTGAATAAATACTATATCTTGTATTGGTGAGAAAGTATTCATTTATTATTAACACTCGCAAAGCATTTGCACAATTAGCTTGAAAGGCTGATATTCGAATGTAAATACAATTGTATACAGATGCTATATAAAATAAATGCTTATTTATATATGATTAAGTTTCAGTTGGAATGCTGTTTAGTAAATTCTAGACAATTTCATCGACATCATTCATTCAGACATCGTATAGAGTCATTTAAAGTGACTGTTCTATCATCACACTTTCTTTGTCAGTATTTCAGATTTGCTCATATATAAATATTTGAGTTGTAGGGATAAATGTATTCCTTTTAGTCCTGCATAAATACAATATCTTGTATTGGTGAGAAAGTATTCATTTATTATTAACACTTGCAAAGCGTTTGCACAATTTGCTTGAAAGGCTGATATCCGAATGTAAATAATAATAATAATAATAATAATAATAATAATAATAATAATAATAATAATAATAATAATAATAATAATAATAATAATAATAATAATAATAATAATAATAATAATAATAATAATAATAATAATAATAATAATAATAATAATAATAATAATAATAATAATAATAATAATAATAATAATAATAATATAAACATACTAGCTTATCAAATATATTTAGGTTTTCAGAGTGGAGAATTGAGTGTGAGCACTGAGAGTAACATTACTTAATTAGGAGAGTGTATAATCATCTCTTCCTCTCAAACTTTATTCACAAAATCAATTTCTATTCTGAACTGGGCAAAGCATGAATTATAAAAGAAATAAATATAAAATAAATAAGAAAGGCATGACCACACATTTAAATATAGAATAATTACTGAAAAAAGTTATTATTAACAAGTAGTTAAAATTTTATATTTTACATTAATAGGCAAGTTTACAGATATTAATTTTGGAATAATTTCAATTCATATTTTATAGATTAAATCAGTTTAATTATTTAAAACATTTATTTTAGTCTTAAAAGTTAAATTATAATTTACAGATTGAATTTAACTTGTAGTTTATGAAAACAATATTACAATTTAGATTTAAAAGTTTTGTGCATGTTTATAGATTAGCTTAGTGTTCTAGACATTCATTTATAAAGTTCTTAAAGTTATTTTAAAATTCTCTGTGCGGAAAATTTGTTACCACATCTTCACTCTTGAGGCTCCTGTAGTTGATCATCATCATTCTCAGCTGAACTGAACTGTTTCAGATGTTTTCTGACATGCTGTGGGGCTTTAAATATGGATTGAACATACACCAATTTCTGCAAAAAGAGTCACTGTTTGCAATTACCCAAATGTTTTCTTGGTAAAAATTTAATGAGTGAACCTCTCTACAAAAAATTCAAAGTTATTTATGCCAGAGAAATTGGTATTCCAAGTGGCCTGTTTACAATTTTTTACAAAAAAATTTTCCAGTAATTAAAAATTCATAAAATGAAAACATTTATCATTTCTTGGTAAAAACAGTAATGGTCAACAGGTTACTCCATGTTTTTAGTTCTTATTTTGTTAAAAGATTATTTATTTTTTCACTACAAGTTTGATTACTTATTTGCAGCTGGTTTTAAAAGAATTATATTTGTTTATAACAACAGATAACTTTTAAAAAAAAAAACTGTTTAGGTTGATAAATCACTACCCTTCAATTGAAAGTTATATATGAAAGTCTTTAAATAAAGAATTTTTAACTAATGATAATGCAAATTTAAATTAATTTAAAAGAGTTGTAATGCTTTTAAATCTATTACATTACACCTGCTTCCACATATATATGTAGGTAATTACACACATATAACAATGTTTGCTCACTTAATTAAAATTATATCGCTTTATTAAATTTCAAATTTATAAATGCATATGTGTTACACACATACAAACATTAATGTGGCTGTTGGATGTGTGCACATATACAATTACATGCACATACATATAAATATACACTATTACAATTAAAAATAAATTCCTAGAGGTCTATATATGTAGACTGGGATGAGTTTGAATTAGGGAAAGATATTACTATGGAACATAGTAGATGAAACAGGATGATGGCAAAATGATACCATTTCAATGATGACATACATCTGTAAAAAAAAAAAAATTATCCCATTTAGCTTTAAGCATTATTTCACTTATTATTTAAATAATAAATGAGCAATTTAAAAGTATTGCAGTTTGTAATGTTATAATTGACTATTTATTAGTCTGCATTACATGGACATATTTATTTCTTATTTAAAGAGTTTTATTTAAACTTCATTGTATCACTATTTTATTATCTGTGGTCAAGTTGCAATCTTTCAGTGTCCATATATATTCTTTAAAGATTTTTAATGATAACATTGTTGCATCTTTTAAAGGTCAATATTATAAAATGGCTAAAGGTTGGCCTACAGGTCTACCTGTAGTTGCACAATTTTGTAATTTTGTTTTATCTACATATGTGAGTAGTATTTTAAATATGTGTACTTTTGGAGATAATAAAATTTACAAAAGATATGTAGATGGTGTTATTGTTTGTGAAAATACTAATAGTATAAATTTGCTTGTAGATGAATTAAATAAGTTGAATGGCTTGAAATGGACTATTGAAAAGAAACAGGTCAAAAATATTAAAAAAATTAGATTTAATTATTACAAGAGATAACAGTATATTAAATTATAAATTAATAATTAAGCCATTGCAAAAAAGAAGATATATAATGTGTAAATCAAAAGTACCAATGAGGCATAAGATGGCAAGTTTTAGATTTTTTTTTTTGTTTTGAAATGAAAAATTATGTCATTACCAAAGTGATAAACTGAAAAATATTGAAATATTTGACAAAGAACCGCTTACTGTTGGTTATAAAATGGAACAAATGAACAATACTTTATGTCAATTTAAAAAAAAAGTTATAATGATTTAAAGGAAATGAAGATTAATAGTAAACAATGGATATCAGTTCCATTTATTTCAAATCCACAAGTAAAATTTTCTAAGGATATATATATAAGAACGTGTTTAATGTTTCATTCTACATTCCAAACAATATTAATAAATTAGTCAATAATTCTAAGGATGTCATATTTGTCAAGCAGAAAAGTAATGTCATATATCAATTTTTTTGTGATTATATGCTATCATAAATAGGTGAATCTAGGTGCAGCATTGAGAAGAGATTGAAGGATCATAAATTGTTATATAAGAATGTAAAAAGTAAAAAAATAATGATGATTTAATATCTCCTTCATTGTTCTTTCATCGTGAAAAAAACATGTAAATATAAATTTAAATTTGATTTTGAAAATGTGAAAATTTTTCAAGAAGAGAGAAACCATAGTAAAAAAAAATTAAAGAGGCAATTTTTATAAACATGAATAAAATGCATTTAATAAATCGACAAGTTGCTAACATTAAAATACGAGATTCATGGAATTTGAATTGATTATATTTGCTTCCACTTTTGTTTTTGAATTTAATGGCAGTTGAAGCAGGTTTAAGAAATTAACCAAAAGTACTTCTGCAGATTTAAGGAAATCTCTAATTAAAAGAAAAGTTGGCTTTATAGAAAAGAAATTCCTTTTCCTATTGAGAGGGAATTATATATACTTTTAATTTATATTTTTTAATTAAAGGTATATCTTTATTTCTGTGGGTGGTAGAATGAACATATTTAATAATTATAACTAGAATATGATATTGAATCGTAATGACATTCTTTTTTTTTTATTAATGTATACATATTATTTTCCAACAATCTTCAATTCCCTCTTTAACGTTGATGTATATTGTACAGGATAACAGTACAAAATGCATATATATATATATATATATATATATATATATATATATATATATATATATTATTGTTTAACTAATTAATCAAAAGATATTTAGATTACTATATCAATAGATCATTTTTAAAATAAACATATGAAGAAATAATAGATGCTGTTAAAGACCTATATTTAGCCATGTTTAGTTAATTAAGAAAAGTGCATTTTTGAAATAATTTTGAAAATTTTTTGTACTTATTATGATTTTGAATAATCTTTGCATATTTTATTTATGTTTAGCATTACTGAGTTTAGCAGAATCGTGAGCGGAAAAGTGAACATTACCGAGACCAGTGATGTAGTATTCGTTCCTTTAGAACAACAAGCGGAAAAAGTTTTTATACATGAAAGTTTCCCTGGCGTTAATTACAGTGATTTTATAAATTATGATATCGCTCTCATTAAATTAAAACATAAACTTGAATTTTCTGATACAGTACAACCCATTTGTTTATTTGGAGATGAAGAAATAAGCGAAATATCTGCATACATGCATGGTTGGGGAGTGAAACGTTATTGTAAGTTAGTTTAAAATGGAATATTAGATCGATAATTTTCAAATATGTTTTCTCTAAATTGTAATATTTATAGAAAATCACTAAAATCCACATACATTTATGTTAAAATTCATTCTCTGAAGTTAAATATATCTTAAATATATAGATTCATAAACAAAAAATCATGGTTAGTTTGTAACGGAAACTTAAATATATCTTCCAACTAACGGTAAACAATTTATAATATAATATAAATAAAAACTCATAGAGAAATATTTTCGATTATATTCATAATCATTATGAAATCAACCTTAAAATGGAATTATCTATTACCAACCAGAACCACGTGTTGATTTAAATATCCCACAATTCATTAATCCTAACATTTGCTGACTGTCTATTTATTATCTTATTTTTATATCTACTAATAAAACAGCCTTTTTCATTTTTCTTTTATCACTATCTCCCTCTTGACTTGAAATTTTTATATCAAAATCAAATTTAAAATTACAATTCCTATCCTGATTATAAAAAAACATATTCAACATATAACTTTGCTTCATTATCAGATGATTTATCAATATAATAAGAAAATTAATAGAAATGTTAATGATGAAGAAATTGAGAGTAAGAAGTGGATTTATGTGCCTTTTTTATAATAATAAAGTAAAATTTATTATAAAAGTTTATGATAAAATATATAATGCTTCATTTTATGGATCGGTAATTGAAATAGAATGGTTAATGATTCAAAAGATAATTTAGAAAAAAATAATGAGAATAAAGTAAATTTATAGAATTTTTTGTGGGTGTAACTTATCATATGTGGTGGAATCAAGATGTAATATGGAGAAAAAAATTAAAGAGCATAAATTGTTGTATACAAGAGTTTTAAAAAATGTACTGTGATAGTAATAATGAAGTGAAGTTATATACTGAATCTATTTTTTATGGTCATGATAGGAATTGCGATTTTAAATTTGATTTTGATATAAAAAAGATAAAAAATTTAGGTCAAGAGAGAGAGATAATGAAAAAAGAAAAATGAAAGAGGCAGTTTTTATTAGTAGATATAAAAATACGATAATATATAGACAGTCGGCAAATGTTACAATTAATGAATTGTGGGATATTTAAATCGACATGTGCTTCCGGTTAGTTATAGATAATTCCATTTTGAAAATTCAGTTGATAATGATTATGAATATAATTAAAAATATTTCTCTATGAGTTTTTATTTATATTATAAGTTGTTTACCGTTGTTTGAAATATATGTAAGTTTCGTTATTGTATTATTAATATTAGTGAACATTTTATTTTGTTATATATATAAAATCCACTAGAATAAAACTACATTTTTTTTAAATAAATGTCTATATGAAATTGAAGATTAATATCCATGGCTATAGCCAGCTAACGGGGTATTCCGCCATATTAACCGAAAGTACTTCTGCGGATTTAAGGATTGTTTGTAATTGTTTGTAAACCATTAAATTTATTATTTCAATTATATATATATATATATAAGTGTCTGTGTGTTTGGGTGCATGTGTGCATGTTATTTGAGGATATTATATGTCTGTTTGACTATAGTTCTCTATGAAAGGACACTAACCAAAATAGTAATTATTTTACTGAAGGCTAGACATAGTTTCCAATCTTGACTTATAGGTAAAACACCTTAGTAAACTTTATAATACTTATTCGTTTCTTTATATATATATATATATATATATATATATATATATATATATATATATATATATATATATAACTTTTAGAAAGAAAGCCAATGCAATGGAGAATTGTTTGTTACATATTTCTGATACAATTCAGAACAGCTATTTTTCTAGATAAGTAATATTCGGATATTTAATATCCAAACACTGCTAAAGTATGATTCACAATCACATCAGTTCATTATATTGCTTAGAGAATTCAAAACAATCATCATCATCATCATCCCATTATAATATAATACATTTTATCAGATGATCATTTTGCATTATTTGAACATACATATATGTTTTTTTTTGAACATTTATGTTAAGAAATGGGTGATAACATCATACCTTTAATTTATCAATACATGGGTTGATGATGTATAATGCAGATACTTTTCCCCAAATGCATTTTTTTAATATTAAATAAAAATTGTTTTCCCATGAATATTAATATTAATCTACATATAAATACATTTGTATGTATATATTGATCGTGATTGATCCTGATATGCCTGTTTAGTTTTACATAATTGTACACCCATTATGGTAAATGTTATTATTTCAATAATTAAGCAAAATATTCTTTAATGGGAGTAATTGAACATCATGTTAGGAACATTATATAAAATTAAGACTTTAACTTCACTACACTTTATTGAACCACCTTGGTAAAAATAACTGGAAAAAAAAAAGCCAATCAATAATTTTTTTCTGTTTAACTTCAAACTTTGGCCATTATCACAAGCAATTTTGCATTTCTACATTATATATTCATCATTTATAATTATTATATCATTACAATTTATAATTAACGAGAAATATATATAAAAGACATATTTTGCGGGTTTATCCGTGTTAAAATTTTTTAAATATTGATCTACCGGTTTCGACTTGGTCACACATGTCATCCACTCGGTGATAATGTCGAAACATCGGTATATCAATATTCAAAATATTTTAACACGGATAAACCCGCAAAAGATGTCTTTTATATAAACAACCCTGAAAATCTTCGTATCAACTTATATATATATATAATTTAATGTTTTCAGAATTTAATGAAATATAGAAAGTAGTTTTAGGTTAAATCGTGTATTATTATGTATTATTTCCCAATATTTTGATGACGCATCTGCATTCTTCATTGTCACGGTCAAGTTTTTTTTTTTTTTTTTAAAAAAAAAAAAACATTAGATCTCTAGTAGTAGATTGAGCATGAAATAGTAAAACATTCAGAACATGTGGATTAATATAATGTTTATTTTCTGCAATTTCGCTAGGAATTGATTTCAAGTTTATATTAGAAAAAAATAAATAAAATAAGAAGTCACCACAAGGCTGGAGTACGTTGTGTTTCATGAACTTTATCTATATTTAAATGGACGTTTTAAAATTGACATATTAAGATCCTATATGTGAGTGGTCCAATATCAACATGGATGTGCCAGTTATATTGGCATCTACAAGGACTTTAAGCATTACATCATTAGATTTTCAATGATATGAATGACTGAAAATTTGGAGGGTGTAGAAGATTGTAGCATACCCATTAATGTTTTGAAGATTTTTTTATCGTAAAATAAATTGAGTACTGATGATATGTGTGTTGAAGATGAGGTTCTGAACTAACGTATGAGTTCTGGTCCAGCACAACATATGTATATTGTAACTAAAGTTATAGTACTGAAAACACGTATAATGTGTATACTTAACCTATATATAATTGAAGGGAATTTGAATCCAGACTTTCAAGCTCCATCAAGTCATTTACTATCTCATAGATTTGTGTGTGGATGTGCGTGAACACACATATATTTCAATACACAAACTATTATTTTATGTGTAGTAAGTCTTTTTCGATAGTAAATGTTAATATTATGAAAATTTTCATTGGTTGAAAATAATAATATCTATAAAAATATTAATCATTCATCAAAATTTTGCTAATAAACTAACAAGTTTACATAATTATTAAAGACAAACTAAACGTTAGATTTTAATCTTTAAATAACCCTCCATCTAATGTTTAGTTTGTCTTTAATAAGTTTGTAAACATCAATACTCTAACATATTAATACTAATATAAAAAGAAATGCTAAGGTAGTGTTTAAATATGTTTATTAAATTATTAGCATCAAATATACTTTCAATCGTTTAGCATCTTGTTCATAATTAAACGCTAAATTATAATTTATTCCTCTAATAACTTGCTTTTAATTGTATCAGCTTTTATGAAATAAAGTTGTCATTTTAATCTGTGATCCCAAAGAATATTTCAAATAATGTTACTTATGATCAGAACAGCAAATTTCCATTTAATGTTTGTTAGAAAATTATGTTAGATTCACCAAAATTTGATTGTACAAAGCACAGATCTTTTACCATGACAATCAGCAAAAATACATGAAATAAGTATAGTTAGAGCAGAGTTTTTCAACCTTTTTCTCCTACCTCTTGAATAGGTTTTTTTTTCTTTTATGAATAACCCCTCATTAGACACACACCTACTCTTCTACACAAGCGATATATCTTTTTTATAATACTGTATAATTTTTTTTAGATTATCTAAATAATTAACAAGTCAAATTAATGGTAAATTTTGATTTATATTTTACATATTACATTTCTATTCAGTTTTCATATAAGCAAAAACGAATAAAAAATAGTCAAATAAAATATTGAACCCATTAATTTATAATGAAAATTCATACAAATTATCTGTGATTTTTTTCTAAACATACACGGATCTTCAAACATAGCTTTTCTTAATAATTTGAATGCGATCTTTGACCTTGTTTCGTGATGCTATCTTTTTTTTAAAAAATTAGGTTGAAATGAAGACAGATACAATTTTATAGCAAAAACCACATTAAATTTATTAACGGTGTTTATGCTCAATAAAGGCATATAATAAAAAGGCTGATTCAATAAGCTGTATATTTGTAAAAGATAATAAATACTTTAATGCTTTTTTACTGAGAAATTAGTTTTTTTCTTTCACTGTTGCCCAGATATCAATCACATCTAATTTTTTGAAATCATATTGTAAAGAAAAAAACAATCAAAAGTGCAATCAATTTTTTTTTGTCTATCAAGGATAACTTTCGGGTTTGTTAAAAGAAGAGTTCGTTAAATGGGCATAAAATACAATTATTTTTCATTATATTGTTTTGAAAATTATTGCCTGAATACCAACTTTAGTCTTTTTAAGTGAGCTTTTAACTAATTTTTGTTTCTTTTGACAATTTCTGCTCACTCTCAGATAAAAAAACAGTGAAGTGTTTCACAAACTTCACTGTGCTCTTTATCGATGTACATTCTCAAAAATCTATTTTCTTAATCATAGACTCAATGATATCAGACATTTTGAAGATTGTTATATAAATATTTATTTTATTTTTAAGTTATGTTTATTTATTTCTGAAAAAAAATGAGATAAGTATGCATGTTGCTGAAACAATTCAGTTGCATGAAACGTGAGCACTTAATTCAAAATGATGGTCTTCAAAAAACTTGCACTTCATGTCTCAGTTCAACTAATCATGTGAGTGCTTTTCCTCATGAAAGACACATCACTTCAGATGCAAAAGCAAATTTGTATGGAGGCTATCCAATTCATTTCTTCACTCAAAGATTTGAATAGTTTGATCATTTTTGAACAGGTTTAAATAAAATTAACAGCTTTTCCGATTGACTGAACAAATAATGAATGATTTTCCTCAAGAAAATTATCTTTTAACCATCATACAATAATAAGCAAAATTGACAAATTGAAAACGTCAGTGCAATCATGCATCTCTATAGAAGAGAAGAGGCACTTTTTTATTCTCTAATTTTTTGTTGATTCAATGACGTCAGATATTTCTTTAATTCTCAGAGAAATAGTATTGTTTAAGAATGGAATAATATTCATTTTTTGGACATGGGCATTACCAAATATACATTGAACAGTATTTTTAGCAGATTGATATATCATATTTTCAATTATTTTTACCATTTTTTGGAATAATATGGTACTTATTCTATATAATGGTTCAATTGTCTTTGCTTTCAGACAGCACAAAAAAATAGGGATACTTAATAATCTCTGGAAAAAATGACATTTTTTTCCATGTACTGAATATTTTGTCTGTATATGATGCATTAATAAAATGGTTTCATGGCACTGTTACATAACATCTATCCACAAACAATGCACAGTTACTTTGGATATTAGGGTTCTCCAGTGAATAAAAATCCATATTTCAAGTATTCATCAGAATAACTCCTCATTTTAGGAGACCCAATTATATAGTAATATTATCTTTTACCTTATCAAGTCCACCAATCACCATTCACTTATCACCTTGTGCATCTATGTCACCACGGTGTTTCAAAGTATTTGACTCAACGGATTGATCTTCAAAGCTAGTTCTAGCTCTTTTGTCAATTCCTGTTTTTAGCCATTTATCCATTTTAGGACACAAAATGATATTTAAAAACATTACTTAAAAAATAAAAAAAGCTATTTATACAATTAAATCAAGTGGGATTGCTTTGAATTGCTTTTTAAGAAAGTTTTGCGATAGGAAGAGATCTCACATGTGATCGCAAAATATGGTAATTAGTTAAAGTCACGTAATTATTAATAAATTACTAGGAATGGATTATTTTGTTTCATTAACTTAAAAACTATTACAATTATAACACAGATAAATAGTATACATATATTTTATCTTCCTATAAGAAAACGTGCCCCGATCTCATTTGAAAACTCGAATTAAAATATTTAAATTTGAATTGAAAATGTCTGTTAAATCCAATTTACACATTCAATTTTTTTTTTTCAAATTATTTGATATAATTATTAAAAATCTTAAATGTCAATACATTTGAAGAAAGTGGAAAGTATAAATTGACACATGTACAACAATTATGAAGCTCTCATTTATTTCTTTTATTTTATTTTGCTGTTCGAGGAGAATGTTGAAAAGCTTGCAAATATTTTAACGATAATAAAAGTTTAAAACCTTTTTGAAATAATTTGACAGTCTATTGGTCATTTGAAAAAGATTTTGCAGTGTTCACTTCATGGGAAAAAATATTTGAATTTATTTAATGTACCAAGTGAAAAATAAATTGCAAAGTAACGAATTAATAAATATACCGTTTACATTAAACATCACATAATCACTATCTCATACTAGCACATAATTGTTATTAAACAATTCAAAACAAAGCAAAACTCTCCAAATAGATCTAGGTGCAGTGCTCTCAGATCCAAGGTTTCTTACTGATGACGGCCACAAGCCAGAAACTAGTCTGGGGATATTGGATGAGTAGGCACTAGATGGGGAATTTATGTACAAGCCTTCTGGCATCCATTGATTGCTCTTGTTAGCACAAGATGACACTACTATATGGAGAGTTTTGCTTTGTTTTGAATTGTTTAATATCGTTTACATGTTTGTGGACATTCAACAAATATAAAAATAAAATTTTAAAAGATGGATATATGAACATTTAATAAAAATATAATATATTTTATATAATACAATTTTTATATTCAACAGTTGCATGTTAAAAGTTGGCGGGTTGACGATTTACAATTTAAATTTGAGGTTATGTACATAAAAAATAGTAAACTAATGAAATGTATCTCATTGATAATTGCTTGAGGGTTTTCCATATTACTAAAATTCATTCATAATAAATCAAATACAAAAAAAAAAAAAAATGGAAAAAAAAAGTAAATAAAGGATTGAGTAACAACTTGGGGAAATAAGGTTTCATTCAAAATATATAGTATTATTCAAAATACTTGGTGTTTATTAATTTTTACAAGTTTTTTTTTTTTTTTCATATGTCATAGCATCTGCCGGGATGCGAACCCACAACCGTCTTCAACCAATTACTTGCTTACAAAGCGGCAAAGTGGCTGTGATGACCTCTTGGCTAACAACGCTTAACAAGTTTTTTTAGTGCATTTACTTATATTTTTCTAGTTTCTATTTCATTTTCTTCTAAGTTTTGATTGTATTTCAACGACGTTTTGACACTAATCTTTGTCAATGTCAATGTTTTTTTTTTGTTTTTTTTTAAATATTCTCGGAAAATCTAATCCAAAATAAATACATGCAAAAAAAAAAAGAGAAGAAAAGCTTGGATTAATACATTATCAACATGGTATGCTAAGCAAGTTTTTGGCTACTTAGTAGACATCTTCGTGCTTTCGACTAACTGATACTTGTATTCATAGTAATAGATGTTGAACAAGTTTGTGTCTTTTATAAAAAAAGGCTTTTTTTTCTTTTATAAAATTCACAAGTTTATTTAAAAACTACTGCTGAATATTATTAACATGTAGTTAAAAGCATCTTAGCATACTATGCGGTTAAATTAATCAATTAATCTTTTTATTATATACGTGTTGTTTATATTTATTTTGAATAATGTTTACCAACTAATTAAAAAGTATAAAAGCACAGTGTTTTTAAGCTTTGAAATAATTATATAAAATTATTTTAAAAAAAATAAAAGGTTAAAAATTGCTTTAGACTTTTCAGTGCAAATATTTTATGCTACATGATTCTTCTTATTTTCTACTTATTGTTGCAAAATATTATATAATAGTCAATATATTCACATTTTCTAACATTTTGTTATTGTTTTTTATATAAAAAAAATGAAAGACAAAATAGTTTGTATTGTATATGAATATTTCTAGCATATCGAAGTGTTTGTAAATTTACGTTTAAAAATTTTAGTAGTGATTATCCAAAATGAGAGCTTTCAAAACCATGTTGGCTTCTTTAAATGGAGATGAGACATCTGGATTTAATTTATCTGTGCTTACACTTCTCTTTGTAAACCTACATCATAACATTGTTTTCGTTATTTTTTCTAATTTAATACCATATTTCCTTTCATGTATTCCCAAACATTCCACCATGTAACAGCAGGGATATGCATACCACAGTTTAGGAACTGCTGAATTAGAGAATGAATTTACATGTATTTGTACTGCACTCAATTGGCTTTTACTTCACTCAAACATTGAGAGAAAAATTAATCCATAATGGATGATGAAAAATTATGAGTGAGAGCAGCGAATCTATTGATTGATTTTATGTTAAATATATTGTGACACTACAATTCTTTTCCTTCCCCTAATAACTGAATCTTAATTATTAGAATCGCCGCCGAGGGCGCCACCAAGGATTTCTCTCTTGGAACCTGGCCACGAAGCTTTACGTAAACCTGGTCTTATTTATTTTCGAACGGCGATTCACCGATTACAAATTTTGTTTATAATCTGACAGGGGTTTTCACTTAAGGACACTAACTAATTATTATAAATAATTAAAGAATTCAAATAAACGTTGGATACAAAAAAAACTTTCCTTTATTATTATTATTATTAATAACATTATATTTCTGCCCGATCCAGAGAGAACTGATTTACATTTTCTAACTTTCCTCCTCTTACCTCCTCTGTGACACTACAATTCTTTTCCTTCCCCTAATAACTGAATCTTAATTATTAGAATCACCGCCGAGGGTGCCACCAAGGATTTCTCTCTTGGAACCTGGCCACGAAGCTTTACGTAAACCTGGTCTTATTTATTTCTGCCCGATCCAGAGAGAACTGAATTTGATTACTTTAATATTGATTCGGATCATTTAATAATTACAAGATGCATGACAAATCAAATCAAATATAAAACTTCTATTACAATAACATATTCTTCTTTGTTTTAAGCTTGAAATGAAACACCAATTACAATTTTAAATTAATTGTTCAAACTACTTTATTGTTGATTAATTCAATTGCTGTTTCATTGTAATAAATCTATTGAGATTCATTTAAGCGATATTTCTTTTCAACGGTCTCGTAAAGTTTTAATTGATACCTTCATTCTACATTCTAATTGAGTGATTTGAAATACTTTGCTAACGTTCATTGTAATTGCTAATTTTGCCAAGTAACAATAATGATGGCATTTATTAAAATATTACGTTTAGCATGTTCTTGTTTGTTTATTTATGAAATAAAATATTAATTTTTAAAATTGATGAATTTGAATACTTTAACATTTATAAATTTTGAGCTAATTTAGCTAATTCTCTTATAAATGACAAAAATGGTAAAAATTTCCCATTTCTCTTTTAAATGTATACCAATATTCAACTTTGTTTATTGGAAAATAAACCAATTACATTCTAAATTAATGGTGAATTTGAATGTATACTACCCTTTGGATTCGTGACCTTAATTTAACTCGTTCTATCGAAGATTAATTAAATCGTTGAAAAAATTCAACTAAATATGTTCTCTTTTAGCATGTTATATGTTTTTCAGCTTGATGACCTAGTTTACTAATTTTTAAGAGTCGGTGAATTTGAATGCTTTAACGTTACAGTTCAGTATAACAATTCTTCAATTACCGAAATATAGTAAATCATTGAAAAGATATTAGCTATAATACTGTACAGCATGTTCATGGCGTTTTAGCTTAAGTAATACAGTTTCTAATTTCAGCGATAGTGAATTTGAATACTTTAGCGTTGGTTCAATTTGTTTATATTGTTTACGAAATATGACCAAAATCAGTGAAAAAATTTATTAAATATATTTATAATATTACTTTACAATATTCTTTTCGCAACTTTTCAACGATGACCTAGTTACAAATTTTAAATTAGATGATTTGAATACTTTAGCATTTTATACAGTTGATAATTTGAATCGTCTACTAGGTCTGCATGATAATGAATCAGTGAAAAATTATTAAATATTCTTTCACCAGCATGTTCAAGCGTTTAAGCTTAAATGAAACGATTTAAGTTTTAAAATGTTGAATTTCTTACTTCTTCATTGCAGTTCAATAGATTTAACTCATTTTCAATAAATACTTCGGTAAAAGAAATTCATTTAAAATACCATTTATATTTAATTAGGTTTAACTTGGAAGCCAACTTCAATTACACATTCTAAAAATTGATGAATTTGAATACTTTAACATTTAGGTTCATTTCATTTAGCTAATTTCTGAGCAATGAAATCAGTGGAAAAATTTAGTAAAAATATATTACTGTTTCTACCATGTTCGCCGTAACTTGTTTAGCTTGAAACTACAGCCTGGTTACAAATTGCAAAAATTGACTAATTTGAATACTTTAACATTTATTGATTCAAATATTAATTTAATGTTCTAAATATATGACAACTAGTAAAAATTGTTTAAATATTATCCTTTAACATATGAAAACTTGTTTTAAGCTTGGAAATGACAGTGCACATTTAAATTGATGAATTTGAATGCTTTAACATTGCAGTTCGAGGTATAATTTTAGCTAATTTTACCGAAATATGACAAGATCATTGAAAAATTTATTAAAAATATATTAAGTATACCAACATCTTGTGTTTTAAGCTTAAATGAAGCCTGGTTACAAATTTTAATTGATGAATTTAATTCTTTAAATTTATGGATATTTAATTTAAGTAATTTTATAATAAACATTAAATGTTAAAAAAAATTATTAAAAATATATTAACATGAATGGTTTTGGTTTCGAACTTGAAACCAACAATTACATTTCTAAGAATTGAATTTGAATACTTTAACATTGCAGGATGATAATAATTTATTAATTTACCGAAATATGACAAATGATGAAAAATTTATTAAAGTATATTACATTACTTTGTTATAACGCATTTTAAGCTTAGAAGTAAACCACAGTTAGAAATTTTTAAAATTGATGATTTAGATACTTTAACAATTGCAGTTCAGTATAATTTGGCTAATTTTTCGTAAATAAAACCAGTAAAACGACTCATTAAAATGTATTTATTTTAAACTGATTACTAGTTTAATGAAATAATAAATTTACATTCCTAAAAAATTGATGAATTTGAATATCATGAAGTTCATTTTAATTGTAATTTTCAATGATAACCAAATGCAAAAATTATTCAATATACTGTAACTAACTATTACTACCTTGCATTATTGAAATGAAACCTGATTCCTAAATTTTAAATTATTGGAATTTAGATACTTAACATTTTACAGTTCAGTATATTTATAATTTACAAAATGCATTAAAAGAAAATCAGTGAAAAAATTTTTTATTAAAGCTATGTTACTATTTTACCATATTATAGCGTTTTATTGAAATACAACCTGGTTAGAAATTTTAAAAAGTGATGAATTTGATATAACTATTTATGATTCAAATATAATTTATTAATTCCTAAATATGACAATAGTAAAAATTCTTTAGAATAGTGTTTACCAACTGTATTCAAGCTTGTTTAGCTTGGAAAATGCAAGCCAATTACACATTCTAAAAATTGATGAATTTGAATACTTTAACATGCGTTCATTATTTAGCTAAATTTAAATACAATAAAAATCGGTGAAAAATTCATACAAATCTCTTACTCTTTTAACATCTTCGTAGCTTTGGTTTAAACTTTGAAAATAGACTTTGGTTACAAATTACAAGATTGAGTGAATTGATATTTATTTAACATTGCTAGTTCAGATTATAGTTTAACCTAATTTTTCGACCTATAATGATAAACCAAGTAAAAAAATTCATTAAAATAATGGTACTGTACTTAGAATGATCTTAACTAGGTTTTAAACTTGGAAATACCGCCAAATTACACATTCCTAAATTGATGAATTTGAATAGCTTTAACATTGCAGTTCCATTATCATTTAAATACAATTCATCAAAAACTGACCAAATCAAGTAAAATTCATTAAAAATACTTTTAGCTATTATCTTATTTTATTCTAGCACGTTTCAAACTTTTGGGAAATGACTTTTGGTTAACTTTTAAAAATTGATGAAGATTGAGATACTTTAACGTTGCAGTTCAAGTAAAATTTAGCCTAACTCTACCGAAATATGACCAAAATCGATGAAAAAATTATTTAAAAAATATATTCATACCCAGCATGTTCATAGCGTTTTTAGCTTGGAAATGGTGACCTGATTACCAGTTTTAAATTGATGAATTTAAATACTTTAACATTGCGGTTCAGTATAATTTCAAGCTAATTTGCCTAAATATGACAAAACCAGTAAAAAAGTTCATTGAATACAATTATGACACCTAACATATCCTCTTCATGGGTTTAAATGGAAATACAGCCTTATTCCCCTAAAAGTTGATCAGATTTGAATGCTTCAACATTCGCAGTTCAATATAATTTCGCTGAACTACTGAGGAAGTTAATCGGTGAAAAAATTCATTAAAGCCATACTATACTTACCATCATGTTCATAGCGCGTTTAATCTTGGAAATGCAACCGTTACAAATTATAAAAAATTGATGATTCAATACTTCATGATAAGGCTATAATTTAACAAATTACCGAAAATATGACTAAAATCATTGAAAAAATTAATTTAAAAATATATTGCTGTATACCAGCTTCACTGTACAGCATATTAAACGGAAATGAAGCCTGGTTCGATTTTTATAAGTGAGTGAATTCGAATACTTTAACGTTGCAGTTCAGTATA